>PVJX010014837.1:0-43924 GCA_004027295.1 Dolichotis patagonum | reverse complement strand
ACTTTATACTATTGTGTTATGTTTGATATTATTGTAATTGAAACTATGCTCAACTATAGCAGAGTTAGAGATATGGCATTAGATACTGTTGATGTCCAGTTGACTTAATGTAAAGTACTGTGTTGCCTATGTTGTCCTCTTCTGATCTGCTCTGTACTACCCCCTTTTGTTTTATTCTCTTTTAAATAAAAAAAATAAATAAATAAAAAATAAATATTCTAAATTCGTTTCACTTTCCTTTAAAATATCTAGAGTAAGGTTGGAGGGTGCGATTACAGAATATTACTTCATGCCCATTGGGGAGAGGGAAGCATATGGTCCTGAGGACACAGAGCACTAAGGCCTTCCACTCTGGGTACTGTGACCATGGAGGTGGATGAGAGGATGGGCAAAGGCTTAGACAGGAAGAGGATCTGTCACTTCCTGTTTGAGGCTCTAGAAGGAAGCTGTGTCACATCACTCACAGATGGACACACTTTGGAGAAAATTTGGTGGTTGATCAAGTGACAAGTATTTCCAAATAAATAAAATCAGAAACAACCAGAAAGGAATTGACTCATGGAGAGTTCAGAGAAAACTCTGCAAGCAGAGCAAGCATAACACTTGGCTGCCACGTAAGGATTTTCTGGGTTTACTGGGTCACAGACTGGCAGCAATACATATTCTAGGGCAGCCAATGTGCTAAGCACTGGCTCTTAATTATCCCTTTAATGAAGGGGAACAGTGAAGCAGATTTTCTGAAATAGAAGCTGATTTAATGAGTGGTTTTGGCTCTGACTCTGGAAATAACTATTAGGTAAATAATAAAGGTGCCCAGGATGTCTGCAAATACTTCAGCTGCGCAGCATGGAATGTGGCCAAAAATGCTACAGCACAAGTAAGTTAGGAT
The DNA here is from genome assembly GCA_004027295.1 of Dolichotis patagonum. Taxonomy (NCBI): domain Eukaryota; kingdom Metazoa; phylum Chordata; class Mammalia; order Rodentia; family Caviidae; genus Dolichotis; species Dolichotis patagonum. Next base: position 43,035 of record PVJX010014837.1, on the reverse strand, counting down.
TTCAAAACACCAAAGGAAACCTACAAAACAGAAACATCTCAGTGCAAACAATGGATGCCTGAATTATAATTTAAAAGCACAAATTTTTATTTCTGTTCTTTGGAGACTGAGCGTATCATCATCTGGAAGCAAATGCTCTATGCCTCTGTTTCCTCATTTTTAAAATGAAGGGAGTGGACTTCAGTAGGATGGATGGGTAAAATGGACTTTCATATTTCTGTGTCAGAAAGGAAGGAAAAACTGATTTATAGATCCTGGCTAAACCTGAATACCCAAGATACTCCCAAGGAACCACTCCCAAGGAACCACTCCCAAGACTACCACACTTTGCCTCTAAAATTAATCCTAATCAGGATGGAGCAGGAGTGGAACTGAACAAGTTCTGGAGGCAGAAAATATTTCCTCTCAGGAAAACTCCTCTCCAAAACGAAAAGGTAAGATCACCAAGCCAGCATCTCCACAGACTTAACAGTTCAAAAGGGAATGTGCTTTGGGAGGTTGAATAGCAGTGCACATGGAGGGACCAGCCCAGATCCTGAAATCAGGGAGCAGATTTGAGTTCTGGAGAGGGGCATGTGAGTGGATGTGAGGAACTGTTTGTTTGGAGCCCTCTGGCTAACCTTACTTCTGATAGGTGGGGAATTTTCTTTTGGGCTCCTTTAAGAATAGCAATGGCCCAAGCAAGGGTCTACCCTGGCTGCTTCTTCTGGGGCAGCTGAATCTCCAGGTCTTTATGGAGCATATTTAAAGCAAGGCTGTAGGAGTTGAAATAGCCCTTGGCAGGAGAGGAGGCTCCTAAAGAAGGATGTATTTCCCATCCATAGGCATGTGAGTAGTCACATGATCATCTTTGGGCCCTACCTGAGTGATGCCTTGTTGGAACACCAAACTCCTATACCAGTTGAAGAACTCCAACAGCAAATCCACGGGATCACTTGGAGTAAGGAATATACATCCACAAGATCACTTAGAGTGACTTCAATGTACTGATTCAAAATAAAACACAAACCAGTGCCTATAATTCCAATGCCTCAGGAGACAGAAGCAGGAGGATCACAGGTTCATGGCCAGCCTGGACAATAGTAAGACCCTGCCTCAAAATAAAAAGTAAAGTGGGCTGGAGATGTAGATGAGTAGTAGAATGCCCCTGGATTGGATTCGTAGTACTGAAACAATAAAAAAGCACAAAGACTGTGGCTCAGAATGTAGCATGTAATTCTATCCTTAGATTTGCAGATATTAGGACACTGCTTAACAAAAAAAAAGAAGATAAATAAATGGAGATCCATTTGTGACCTCCAAACAACTTAATATGGAAGGTATATTACTGCTAACGATCCACGAATTTACTCCATACACACTCATAAGAAATCATTCACATGAAAGCTGGAAGCAGTAAAGATAATTACATAGTTCAGCTGCTGGGCATGGTGGTGCAGGCCTGTAATCTCAGCGCTTGGGAGTCTGAGGCAGGAGGATCACCATGAATTTGAGGCCAGTCTGGCCTACATAATGAGATTTTGCCTTTAAAAAAAGATAATTGTACTGTTTAGATGTCTGAGAAGTGTTTCTTTTAATAGGTTATGTTTTTATTATGTGTAAAATGCACATGTATGACCCTGACATTGAAACTGAGACACATGCTTGCTTTTGTGACAGATGATCACTACATTAAATTTGTGTGTAAAATTGTCCTAAGAAATAGCCATCAGGATTATTAATGGACATACTATACAACATACTAATCTTATTTATAGAATTTATCCTGCTGAAATTTCACGTATGTATAAAAAGTAAATATATAAGAATGTTCATTGCAACAACATGGAGAGCAGGTAAAAACGCAAAGTATCAAAATGCTCACTAATAAGGTATTAGTTTAATTTTCAGTCATCAAATTATGGCTCTATTCTTCAACGGCTAAAAATAGTCAAATAAATCTTTATAGCAGAGAAATTGTTCTATATTAACAGACATGTTGGCATTTACATTTATCTTTTCAATCCATTCCCTGCTTAAATCAAATCCATATTGAAGCTGAGGGCTTCATTGTTTCTGGAGGTACGGATGTGTTAAAACACTGACTACAAGTAATAATCACTAACAATTTGCAAGGGACCAAAAGAAAAGTGCTCATCATCTTAATAGTCTAGCTTTGAATACCAAAAACCAATAATTGGTCCAAAAGCAGTAAGTTTTTAATTTTTTATTAGCACAATTTATAATATATAATAAACATAGTAATCATGGGATGTTGGTATATGCACATATTGCATGTACCTTGCATGTTGATCCTTTTTATTTATCCTCTCTCCTCTCTACCTCCATCCTTAGATTCCCTTCCCATCTGCAAAAGTCTACCTCCTTGTTTCCTATCATCTGTCTTTCATTTTGCTCTTTATTTATACTTTTTTTATATAAGAGGAAACCACGTGGTATTTAACTTTCTGTATCTGATTTCTCTTAGCATTATGATCTCAAGGAACATCAATTTACTACAAATGATTAAAATATACCCTTCTTTATATTAGGTAGAACTCCATTGTGTCTCAATATCATATTTTCTTGACCCATTCATCTGTTCATGAGCATATAGTCTGCTTCCAAGATTTAGCTATTGCAGTTATGCTTCTATAGACATGGTTATGCATGTATCACTATTACATGATGCCTTTAAATCTTTTGAGAAGACACTTTTAGAAGAGCAATAGCTAGGTTGAGTGGAATTTCTAGTTTTAGTTTTTTGAAGAATCTCCATACTGATTACTGCTTTCCATATTGGTTGTACTAGTTATAATCCTACCTACAATGCAGCAGAGTTCCCTTTGCACCACAGCCTCCCAATATTACATTATTATTTGATTTCTTGATAATAACCATTATTTCTTTGGTAACATGGAATCACAGTGTTGTTTTGACTTGCAGTCAAAAAACCGTGATGCTGCACTTTTTACCATACATGTTCGCCATTTGCATTTCTTCTGAGAAGTGTCTATCCAATTCAGTTTTCCATTTTTGACTGGGTCTTTTTTGGAGGGGTCTAATTTATTTTAATTCTTATAAATTCTAGATATTTATCCTCTGTCCAAGGAGTAGCTGGCAAATTTTTCCTATTCTATAGATGGTCTCTTCACTCTTGATTGTATCCTTTGCTGTGCTTTTAAATCTGACATGATTTGATTTATTCATTCTTGGTGTTACTCCTTTTTTAAAAAGAATAAAAACAATGATACATGATTTCAAATCAAAATAATAGCAAATTAACACTAGTTAATATATTGCATATTGTTATCTTCAAAGTAATTGTTCAAATTACAAGGTTTAGGCATGAAAAATGGTCAAACAATCAAACAACGAAAACAAAAACTGTTCTTTTTTGATGAATTAACAGAGTATATATACTCTGCTAATAGATAGTATAGTTATCTCTCATATATATGACATACACACACACACACACACACACATATATATATATATATATACCCTTTCCCCTTCTTTCTTTTCTCCTTTCTCTTATCCCAGTTGCTCTTTCCTTTTGAGCACTTTCTTTTCCTTTTATTTTCACAATATCTATTGTACATTTTTAATTTTATTTATTTACTCTTTCAGATTTTTTACACTAGGGAAACAATATATTTACACGTGTGAGTCTTTTATTTCACGTGCAAGTATTGTTTTAAGTTGCATTAATTTACTTACAATAGCCCCAAGTTTTTCTTCATAGCTGAGTAATACTCCATTGTATAAAAATACCACATCTTTTATATCCATTTCATGTTTGATGGGCATTTGGGTTGTTTCCAGGATTTAACTGTTATAAATTGTACTGCTGTAAACATGGGTGCACATATATCACTGTGGCGTGATGTTTTCAATTCTTCTGGGAAAATAGAAGGGGAGTAGATAGATTGAGTGGGACCTTCATCCCTAGTTTTTTGAGGAATCTCCACACTGATTTCCACAGTGGCTGCACCAGTCTACACCCCCATAAGCAATGGAGCAGTGTCCCTTTTCCCCCACACCCCTGCTAACATTTGTTATTAATTTCTTGATGACAGCCATTCTTCCCGGAGAAAGGTGGAATTTCAGTGTTGCTTTAGTTTGCATTTCTGAAATGACCAGTAACACTGAATATTTCTACATGTATTTATTTTCCATTTCTATTTCTTTATTCAAGAAGTGCCTGTTTATCTCAGATGCCCATTTTTGGATTGAGTTTTTTAATTTGGGGGGCCTGATTTTTTAAAAATTCTTTTTATATTCCAGATAGAAGTCCTTTGTCTGTTAGCTAAATTTTTTCTCCATTCTGTGGGTTTTCTTTTCATTCTGTTGGTGATTTCTTTTGCTGTGCCAAAACTTTTTAATTAGATGAGATCACAGTTGTTGATTCTTTGAGTCAACTTTCCATGTGGTTTGTGTTTTGTTCATGTGTTGCGTTTTGTTCATGAACTCTTTTCCTACACCTGTGTCTTCAAGAATTGTATCTACCTTGTGTTCCAGTAGGTTGAGTGTTTCTGTTTTAATATTTAGACCTTTGATCCATTTTTACTTTAATTTAGTGCATGGTGATAGCCATAGGTCTAGTTTTAGTCTTTGGCACATGGAAAGGCAATTTTTCTAGCACCATTTATTAATGAGGCTCAAAAGTTACCAATAAAGAAAAACCTAGGTCCTGATGGATTCATGGGTGAATTCCACAAGAAATTTAGAGAAGATTTAATGCCAATGCTCCTCAGACTATTTAATGAAATTGAAAGGGAAATAATTCTCCCTAACTCATTGTTGGAGGCAAGTATTACTCTGACACCAAAACCAGACAAAGACCCAACAACAAAGGAGAACTAAAAGCCAATTTCCCTCATGAACATAGGTGCAAAAATTCTCAATAAAATACTAGCAAATAGGATGCAGAAAATCATCAAGACGATTATACACCATGACCAAGTGGAATTCATCCCAGGAATGCAGGGATGGCTTAATGTATGGAAATCAATTAATGTAATACACAACATCAACAGAGCCAAAGACAAAAATCACATGATCATCTCAATCAATGCAGGAAAAGCTTTTGATAAAGTCCAATACTTGTTCATGTTAAAAAAAAATCCCATAGAAAATCAGAATATATTTTCTCTAACTCAATCTAATAAAAGGTATTTATGACAAACCAACAGCTAACATCATACTAAATTGACAAACAGGAAAGCTTTCATTCTAAAATCAGGAACAAGACAAAGATGTCCACTGTCACCACTCCTATTAAATATAATTATGGAAACTATAGTTAGCCAGAGCAACTAGACAATACAGAGAAATAAAAGGAATAAGGATAGAAAAGGAAGAAGTTAAATTGCCATTATTTGTGGATGACATGATATTCCACATAGAAGATCCCAAAAATGCCACCAAAAGAGTATTTGAGTTAATAAGCAAATCCAGCAGCATAGCTGGAAACAAAGTCAACACTCAAAAATGAATAGCATTCTTGTACATAAACAAAAACTTATTGAGAGTGAAATTATGGAAATAACACCTTTTACAATAGTATCCAAAAATGAAGTATTTAGGAATCAATCTAACACAGCATGTAAAAGATCTGTATATTGAAAACTACAGTACTCTGAAAAAGAAGATTGAAGAGGATATCAGAAAATGGAAAGATATACCTTGCTCTTGGATAGGAAGAACCAATGTTGTGAAAAATCACCATACTCCCAAAACTGTTCTACAGATTTAATACCATCCTGATCAAAATACCATTAGTGTAACTTACAGATCTAGAGAAAATATTCCTAAAATTCATTTAGAAACAGAAGAGATCTAAAATACCTTAGACAATCCTAGGCAACAAAGGCAAGACAGGAGGCATCACAATTCCAGACTTGAAATTATGCTACAAAGTTACTGTGATAAAATCAGCATGGTACTGGCAAAAAAAAAAAGAACAGACTTGAAGATCAGTGGAACAGATTAGAAGATGCAAACACAACTACAAAGACACTTAGCCACCTTATCTTTGATAAAGGTGCCAAACGTGCTCACTGTTATTTCTTACATAATTGGGTGTCTGTTCAGGAAGTTCTTGCCTATTCCTGTCTTCAAGAGTTTTACCAATTTTATCTTCCATCAGATTAAAGTGTTTCTGATTTAACAGTTACATCTTTGATTCATTTTCTTTTTCCTTTATTATCTGGTGAGTGTTTCTGACTTAACAGTTAGATCTTTGATTCATTTTGCTTTTCATATAGTATCTGGTGAGAGATATCAGTCCAATCTTCTATCTGTAGATAGTCAATTTTCTCTGCACCATATATTAAATAGGCTATCTTTCCTCCAGTGTATTTTTTGGCCCCTTTGTCAAAGATTAAGTAGCTGAAAGTGCTTATGATTTTTTCTGCTTCATCTATTCTGTTCTATTGATCTGCGATTTTGTTTTTGTGCCAAGATCATGCTGTTTTTGTCACTGTAGCTTTGCAATATAACTGAAATCCAGGATCATGTTGCCTCTTTATTTGCTTTTGTTGCCTAGGATTGCTTTTGTTATTCTATAGCTCTCTTTTGCTTCCATACAAATTTTAATATTTTCAAAAACAATAGCAGTCTGCATGACAAAGCTAAAGCCATTATATTTGATTAATTCATGAACTTACATTGGACAAATAATTAAATGTATGAGGAGTCCAAAAGGCAGTGAGAAGACAAAACGGTAACTTTACACAGAAGACATTTGCTAAACTGAATGAACTTAAATATCACATCTCTCATAGCTTCAAGAAGAGATGATGAAACTTCAATGGTGGGAGGGAAGAGAAAAGTGTCCAACATGAGAATTTGTGATCATGAATCATCCCTCTCAGGGGTTTGTAACCAAATTCCAAAAACATGTAAACCAATAGTTTATAGCAGTCCAGGAGCACTAGTCTGCCCAAGAGACTTAACAGGTGCAAATAAGCGTTCTTTCTGGAAGACTCACATTTACTCTAGGACTTAAAAATTTCCCCAGGTCAAGTCAAGAAAAATGAACAACTCATAGTTAAACCAAAGAAAAGGCACAAGGAAATAATATACTACATGATAGAGCCAAAAACAAAATCAGCAGCAAAAATGAAACATATAAAACTTCCAAAGTTACAATTAATATGTAAGTTCAATAATACATTTTAAGGACAAAATAAAGCCTCGACAATATGAGAAACGGTAAGTAGATCTGACCTGGGTGCTCTTCTAGAGAAGAGCCATTTTCCTTGTCCCCATTTGTGGTCAAACTACAAAGGGGGAAGAAAAAAATTTAAATAATTAGAAAACACAAAGGTGTTTACATTATACATGCATTATCCAATCTTTCCATTGTTTCCTTTTAGACAAAAAGAGTCAAGCCCAAGCTATAAATGGAAACTACTTAAAACTTTTAACACCTGTGTACATTGAAATATTGTACACTACAATGAAATTGTCAAAAGTAAAAAATAATAATGTTTTATTATGGGCTGAATATGAGTTAGTAGTTTTCTTGAGGATTTTTTCCCCTTATGAGTTCAGAAAACCCAAATTAGACAACCAAACACAGTCAACAGGACCCAGTAGCTAATGAGGAGATTATTTGAACATCAGAAGTCACATCTCCACTCTATTCATAGAATGTGAACCTACCAAATAGGGAGTTCAAGGACCACCTTTATAAATAACCTTCCAATGTTAACAGCTGTCCTGTTGGGTTTACATACACAGGAGTCAAAAATTCTACAGTTCTCCAAGTCTTTGTTCCTCAAAGAATGTTCCATAGACCTCAGCTGTACATTTGTTTGGAATGTAGAATCTCAGGAATGACCTCAGAACAATGGAACTAGAATCTGCTTTTTCAAAAGATCCTCAGATGTTTCATGTGGTCACTCAACTTTGAGAGCCACTGTTTGAGTAATTCTCACTGTGTTACCTAACAGGTGACAGCCATGCCTTTACAATAGTGTGTGGGTAAAACAGTATGCAGGTATAAATTTCCAACTTTTTGTTTTGAAATGACTTCAGATTCATGCAAAACCTGCCAGAGAGTACAGAGCTTGACTCTAAATATTTACACTGTACATGATCATTGTATAATTATTATATACACAGGATGGATTTATTATTTATTATATTTATTATATACACGGGATGGATTTAGGCCTGGGATGCAGCTCAGTGCAGAGTGCTTGCCTGGCATGCATGAGGCTCTGGGCTGGGTCTGCAGCACCACTAAATAAATAAATAAACTATGGGAGCACTGACTCAGTAGCCTAATTATACACTTCATTTAAATTTCACAAAATGTCCTATGGATGTTTTTGTTGTGTTGTTTATTTTGGTCCAAGGCCCAATCTGAGACCACAAGTTGCCATTAGGTGTCATGTCAATTTCCTCTCCATTAATCTAAAACAATCTAGAGCAATGCTGTCCAATAGAACTTCCTATGATGATGGAAACATCTTACATCTACATTGTCCAGTACAATAGCCACTAGCTACACATAGTTACTGTACATCTGAAATGTGGCTAGTGCCACAAGGAAGCTGAAATTCTAACTAACGTTTAATTGTAGTTCATATAAATTTAAAGTTAAGTAGTCACATTGTTTTAACACAAAAAAACACTAGCATTTTTCCCTGAGAAATCCTAGCTCAAAAATTGCTTTAAAACAAAACACAATGGAAAGTCCTCTTGTGAGAATACAAGGAACACATTATCAGTCTTTGTCATAATTCTGATTGGAAGGACACACACTGCCTTTAATAACTTAGCTCAAACTAGCTTCTCTAACTTCATCACCTGCCCCCCCCAGCAGTACATCCACTGTCCCACCACAGGGGACTCCTGTCCATCCCTGGAATTGTATCAACCTCTCACATGGCCAAGTGTTTTAACCATGAAAGCGCTCCTCTGCGTCACAGGCACCAGCACACCTTTGACGATGAAGGGAATGCTGTGAGTAATTACACAGGAAACCAGGACTGATTTGGGAAAACCAAAGTACATGCCCTGCTTAGGAATCTTTCTTCTCAGGTGAACTCGGTTTCCTGTAGACCAATAACAAGTGTCATCTGTTAGCAGAGTAGGTCCTTGCTTTCATGAAGTTGTAGAAAAATAGAAAGGGAAAATAAGGAAAATGTACAAATTGATCAATGACAGATTAAAGACAAAGTTTTGAAGAAAACTTTCAAACTGGATTAAGCGATCTGAGGTGTTCGGGAGGAGGAGGAGGAGTGGTGAGGAGGCCCTGCTTGAGGAGATGACATTTGGCTGGATAGCTTCTGATGTCCTCACGCATGCCAAGATATGGAGACAGAATTGTCCTGACCAAGGAGGGCAAACCATGGTGCTGCCTTGAGGGAACAACCCAGGGAACCGGGTAATACACTGAAGATGGTGCAGTGTGCTCACACTCACAGGAATGAGAATCAGAAAGATGAAGACTGTGGACCAAAGTCAGCTGAGGATGGGGAGAGGAGGATGTATCAGCAACAGAACAAAACTAGGAAGGGAAGGAAATGGGAAGTGAAGGCACTAGAAAAAGCAATCCTCGCACCTGCTCCAGAAGAGAGGCCTTAGATGTTGCCAGGAGCTGGCAGTGCCAGCACACGCTCACAAGGAACAAAAGGGTTTCCCCTAGAACTCCAGTGAGATCAAAGTAAACTAGCAAGAAGACCTAACACTTGAGAAATGTAGTCTAGTCAAGGAAAGTATAATGTAGAATTTACTTTTAAACATATTCATTACGATTAAAATTTGTATCAGACTAAGTATGGCTCAGTGGGGAAGGAGCTGACATGACACAGTAGTGGGAGAGATACTTTGGGCTGTTGGCTATTTCCTCTGTGGAAACACTTCAGGGGTGATTGCCTTACAGTCTATGTTTCCTGGGCTCTTGACTGTGTTCTGTGTATCTTTGCATCATCATTTTGTCAATAAGGCTGCCTTGATTTACAAAGTATTTATAAATACTCTATTCATAATTCAAGATTTTGCTGTACTTAATTTTAGAACAAGTCTTAAAATCAGGCCTCTTTGATTTTTTTTCTAAATTATACTGTTTATCCTCTATTTTTAAAAATCCTATTTGAGTATTTGGTAGAAACATTTTTTAATTTTTCTTACATGTAACTAATTCATTTACTTTTATCTGGAGAAAAAAAGGAAAGTTAAAAAAGAAAACCTGTCAGTAAGAAATGCTTTGGGCTGCAAGTGACCAAATAACCAATTTCAGTGCATTAAGCAAAAAATGGGTTTATGTTTCCCCACCTAAAAGAAAGCCTTAAAGTAGGTGTCTGCTAACACTGGCTCAGTTGTTCAACAATGTGAGATCCAACTTCTCTGTTGGTCTCTTGGCCTCTCCATTATGGTCACAAAATGGCAGCTACAGATCCTGCCATCTCATCCATTCAAGGTACATAAAAGAAAAAAATGCACAGTGATATGCTTCTTTACCTGGAATTGTATCAAATAAAATCCTTGGGCTGCAAGAAAGGTTGTACTTCTTTTGTGTTGCAGCCAATACCACAGATTTAGGCCAGAAAGAACAAGGGCTGATACCAGAGATGGGAGCACTAATGTATGTAGCAATGACACAACAATTGATGAGCAACCATAGAAGAGTTTCTTGGTGAGCTCTTCTTCCCCTAAAAAACCAGTGGGACCAGTGATAAACTCCATCATAAGCCACATTCCTTTCCTTCTCAAGGCTGCCATTTCAGTGACCTGTATCAGCATTTCCTGCCATGACACTCCACTCCCCCCGCATTCTGCACCCTTGCAGAGCCTGAAAGAGCTACGGGAGACTGCTAAAGATGTAAACCCAGTCACTGGTAAAGGACAAGAGTGACATTATGATCAGAAAACTGTGCAGCTCTCTTTAATATTTTCAAAGAAAGACTGTTGGAATTCAGCGCACATCCAAGCATTGCCCATTTAAATTTGGTAAATGGATGCAACTAGAAACCGTACTCATAAGTGAAATAAATCAGATTCACATGTGTAAACACCATATTGTCTCGCTAGTGTAAGAAACTGAAAGTAAATAAGATCCAAAATACAATAGATATAGTGAAAGGGAAAGAAATTGCCCAAAGGGAAATCATATTGTTTGATCAATTTTGCACCTGTATCTGGTAACCTAAGCAACTATTTTGAAGATAACAATATGCTATAAAAGAATGGCTGTTTAAAAAAGTTTTTTTAAATCCTAGATGAAGAAATCAGCTTGTCCTCTTTTCTCTCATTTTATTAACACTTACAAGATTTCTATGTGCTAGGCACCGGGGGTGCTCATTTTGTCTTTTATTGTGCCTTGTTCTGCTTCCTTGGATTGTTTATCTCTGCAAGTGTATATGGAAATGTGTGTGTACGTGTGTGTCTGTGTGTGCACGTGCATGCGTGCATGTGTGTGTTTATAAATGAATGTATCAAATCTGCCAAAACAAGGGCATTATAACTACAGCTTTTTCCAGCCTCATTCCACAACCATGAAAAACACCATTTATACCCATTTAAACAGGAAGGCCTGAAAAGGTATGAGATAATGAGATGCAAGATATCTGTGAAGACTGCTGCTTCTCCCAACATTCATGTACTTATTTATGCATTTATTTATTTAGTGGATACCTGCTGAGCCTATCTGCTAGATTCTGGGACTGCTGTGGAGAATATTCACATACAGCCTCTACCTTCATGGAGCTTACATTTGTTGTGGGACAATGTCATTGTCTCTCAGTTTTGAACTTTTCTTCCCTGTTTCAACTTATGTGCTAGGCTGTGCTCATTGCTTCAGGGGAGAGATGTAATAAAACACAGGGATGCTTTAGATAGTGTGGAGAATGTATGGCATGTATGCCACAGTGGGCCTTTTGTATCATTGAAAGCTTTAAAATGTCCACCATCACTGCTTCAGGGCAACAGAAATAATAGTAAGTGAGACTGGTAGTGTGAGTCATTCGTGGAGAGTGTGCATAAGACCCTGGATTTTATCCTCAGCACCAAATAGAAAAGGAGAGAAAAACAGAAATGCATCAGAGATAGACAAAATGTTACAGTGAACAGGGCTCTCCCAGATAACCCAGCAGATGTCAAGAGTCCCCCAAACTGAAAGGGAGGGACAGAGAATTGCCACAGAGAGACCAGTAAGATGGGAGGAGGCCACCCAGACTTACATGGGCCGGTGGTTAAGTATGCATCTGCCAAGTACAAGAGTAAAGAGATCTTGTGAGCACTTGTCTTGGTTATTTTTCTCTCATTGCTGAGACAAAATACTTGACACCCAAAATTAGGGAAGGAAAGGTTTATTTAGCTTACAGTTTTTGGAGGTTTCAGTCCATAATCAGGGGCTCCAAAGCAGGGTAGCACGGCAACGGGGCAACACTTCAAGGCAGCAGCCAGCAAAAGCAGCCAGAGCGAAAAGGGGAAAAACAAGCCTATTTTCCTCCCTTTATATTGTATGCAGGCTATCTCCACTTCCCCCAGGATGGACGTAGCACTCACAAAATCTCTGTGTCTCTTCTTGCACAGAGTAAGCAAATTTATAAAGTAAGGATCCTGGCTCCCTGCTGAGTCTCTTAGTTAAACTTCTAAATTTCTCAAGTTGATACAATATATCACCCATAACACCCAACAGCACCCAACAACAAATGGTAGCCAAGGAGGGATTTATCAACTGGTAAGGGGTACCACCCATCTCCCACACCTGGGCATATTGCAGTCATCCTTTCCCTAGGCATCCAAATTCCATGTTTATCTTGTCTTCTTGGGAACACATTAGGTCCAGTTCCTTAATCTGCTTTGCCATAGATGAAGTCATAGCATGAACCAGTGAACTCTGGGCCAGTGGAATGTGCGAGGAAGTGACACACATTTCTTCCACAATGGCTGATTCCATTTTCTGTCTTCTATGCTGCCTGTTTGATGCTCTGCCAAATATAAATGATGGACTTTGATGGACCCTAGGTGGTGGCAGAACTGAAATGTGGAGGGAGCCTGTTAGCCATCCTTATGAACATCTGCTTTGGACTGTTGTATGAGCAGAAGTGAATTTTATTGTGTTGACCCACTAAATTATAGCAATTTGTTACAGAAATTTTGGCTTACCCTGACAAGTGTTACAAGGAAACACCAGGCCCAGGTGATACTTTTCAGTCTCTTTTCTGTTTTGTTCATCATACAACTGATCCCATGAAGACAAAGACTCCATTTACAAAATCTCAAGAAATAGTAAACACCTACTTATATCCAGAACATAAAAGAATTGAAAAACATCAAGCCCCCCAAACTCAAAAACCCTCTTCAGAAATGGGCATCGGAGATGAACACACAGTTCTCAGATGAAGATACACAAATTGCAAATAAATACATGAAGAAATGTTCACCATCACTGGTCATTCAAGAAATACAAATTAAAACAGCATTGAGATTTCATCTCATTCCAGAAAGAATGGCTGCCATCAAGAAATCAACTGACAACAAATGTTGGTGAGGCTGTGGAGAAAAGGGAACACTGCTCCACTGTTGGTGGGAGTGTAGACTGGTGCAGCCACTATGGAAATCACTATGGAGAATTCTCAGAAGACTAGGATTGGAAGTTCCATTCAACCCAGCTATTCCCCTCCTGGGTATTTTCCCAGAAAAACTGAAAAGATCATGTCACAGTGATATGTGTGCACCATGTTCATAGAAGCACAATTTGTAATAGCTAAATCTTGGAAACAACCAAAATGCCCATCAACTGCAGAGTGGATGAAATGATGTGATATTTTTATGCAATGGAATATTACTCAGCTATAAAAAAGGATGATCTCGAGGCCTTCATAGGTAAATGGAGTCAACTTGAGACTATCCTCATAAGTGAAATAAATAATCATATTTATAAATATCACATTGTGTCTCTAGTGTAAAAAGTAATAAGAATTGTAGGAATAATAAAACTCAAAATGTGCAATCGCTATTGTAAAAAAGAGAGGAAAAGAAAATGCTCTAAAGGATATAACTGCATGTATGTTTAAGTGTGTAAAATAGATAACCATATTACTAAGTTTTTGTTGGATCATTAAACAGAACCATTCACAGTCTCACTGTTTGAATGTCTACTTTGCATGCTTTAATGCTGTAACTTGAACAACTATTTCTAAGATAACAATATGAAATTCATCAACTAGTGATTTCTTAGTTTATTTTGTTTTGAAATTCTGTATTATTTCTACCCTTTTTTCTGTTTTTCTTTTTTTGTCTTTAAATAAAATTTTAAAAAAGAGAAATGCTAAACACCTGCTTTCCAAAATGAGAATGGGCCCTCCTGATCTACCATGGTGATAGGATGGTAAGGAAGGGGAAAGATCCTGTTCTTACGCTTGTGAAGCTAGAGAACCTGCTTAAACTTTTCAGAGCCAAGGGAGTAATTAAGCTGACAAGTATCCTAGAGTGTAAAAACAGAGAGAAACACAAAATGAGTAAGCCTAGAGTTATGTACAAAGTTACTAATCTGTGTAATCTGTGTAAACTCTGTGGAGGAAAAGTCCAAATAGTCTGATGAGAGTAACAGGTGTGAGATCATTTGTATGAGGGGATCGGGAGAAATGAGAAGTTTACTGAGGAAGCAACAGCTGAATTGAAGCCTGAAGGGTCAAATAGATTTAAGCAGGTTGAGAGTCAGGAAAGAACATTCCAGGGAAAGGGAATGACATGTGACAAGGCCCCAGGAAAAGGAAAAATTGGCTACCAGCTGTGATATAAATGATGAAGTTGAGGGATACGAGATGGGACTGAAAAAAGTAGCAGAGACAGATTTGTACAAAGCCAAAGATATCTTGCTTGTGTATTTCTTTACAAGAGCACAAAAATGCAGAGAAGAGTTTTAAGCAGACATTGGGATCAAGACTACATTTTTAAATATCAAACCAGCCAGCCGATTGGTTAGGAGAGAGGCAAAAGTGCAAAAAGAGAGCCCACTTAGGACGGTATGTCAGAAATCCAGTCAAGTGATAATGTGCATTGAATTAAGGGATTGGAAGCACTTTACTTGAAGAAGAGTGGATGGGTTAAAACATGCTTGGGGATTTGGATAGAATAGCGGCTCTTGGATTCAGTATCTTTAAACCTTTAAGAGGTAGGAGCAAGTAATAGGTTATTTTGGATTTTTTCTATGCGCGATTCTCTAAAGGTTGAAAGATACGGAAAATAATTGCAACAGCATGTTTCCTGAGGTCACCAATACCACCATTTGAGCAAAGAAGTTTGGAGAAGATTAGAGGTTTGCAGGAAAGCTGAACTTGGAGTTAGAAGGTCATAACCAAACTAAGTGATGGTGTTGCTCCAATATGTTGTCTGCTAACCCTAACAAGAATTTTGCTTTGACATGATTTAAGGGAAGAAGTATTACTCAAATAATTTCATCCCTTGCCTAGTCTTGTTATTTATCAATAATAATAATAATAATAATAATGATATAAGAATAGTGGATATTGCAAAGCCCTTTGTGCCAGGTCTTTGTTAAGGCACTCTCATTTAAACTGATTAGGACTCTAGGGAAGAGCTACTAATGTTACCCATGTTTACTGACTGTGAAGCTGATAGATTAGTCCCTTGCTCAAAGCCAAATCGCAGAAACTATAGTAGCATAAACTTAAACCAAGCTCCATCGTGACTCAAATCCAGGCTCCTACCGTCCTACCGATGCATGTTGAGGATTCTGAAGGTGCAGTTGGTGTCAGGTGGATGTGCCTGGAAAGTCGTGTATTTGTCACCTCTGCACCAGTACTAGGTGAAAGTCGATGCTAGGATGCCTCTCCGTCTAGTTATTCTGCTGTAAAGTTAGTGCCTTATCACCTCATGCTGTCTTAAAAGATAAATCATTACAGATCACATCGAACAATAAAAAAAGAAAATTGTAAATGTACTTTGTATAAGATATTTTTAAAGATATTTTATAAGATATTTTTATGAACTGGTATTTCTCTTCCCTAAAAATTCCCAACTTGAAATTCTGCAAGAGTTGTGATGCTATTAGGATAGGAGGTGGGGGCCTTGGGGAAGTAGGGTTAGAAGAGGTCTATTGGATGAACGACTTTAAAGGAGTCATTTACTGCCTCCAGAATTGTGTGAGATAAACTGTTGCTATTATAAGCCACCCAGTCTGAGGCGCTTTGCTAGAAAAACCTGAAGAGACTAAGATAACATAGCCATAATCTAATGATTGGCTATATTTTTCAGGTCAATTAACTATAAGTAATATATTTAAAGAATCTAGTACCCAGAGGCCTCTAGACACCTTAACACTAAAATTCTGAAAATATCACAGAAGATTAAAAACCTTCTTTGAGAAGCTCTTCTCTTCAGAGTGCAACTGCAGCATTCTTCTCAGGCTGGAAAACATTTCTAGGGCTAAGCTAAACTCTGTCAGGGGAAACTCTGCCAGGAAACAGCCACACTGTCTCTGGGATGGAATGCCAACTGGTGTAAACCAACATTGTGGTTCCCGAATGTGCGCATAAGCAAGAGGTCTTTACACTAATAATATGATTTTCTTTTTCTCTCACCCCCCCACCCTAGCTGGGGAAAATGTTTTTGTTCTCCACACATCATTTGCTTTTCTTTCTGTTGCCAAATGCATTGGGATATTACACTTGACAGATCTCTCATTGGGAAGTTTTCAGCAACCAAAAGATAATTAACTTAGATTTCCAAGCACCTAACAAACAAAGGGTGGACAATACACAGTTCATTGGAAATAGTGGCAACTGTCATTTGTCAATGAAATTTTCTGGGGTTATGAGCAATTCTGCATCATAGAGCAGTCTTTGTGAAGTAGAACTTTTTTGTTGAAAAGAGAGATGTGCTTACGTGTAAAAGAATGAAAGCAGTGCAGGTCAGTACATATGTCTTAGCTATCTTGGGCTGCTGTAACCAAAACCTGTAGACTGACTGGCTGACACAATGTACATCTGTTCCTCGCAGTTATAGAGGCTAGAAATCTGGCATTCGGATGGTAAGACCTTTTTTCCGGGGTGTAGAATACCAACTTCTTGTATCATCACAGGATAAAAAGAAAGATCTCTGCCTTTTTCTTTTAAAAGCATTAGTCACATCCATAGCAGTTGTACTCTTGTGACCCAATACTTTCCTAAGGTCCCACTTCTAAACACTACCACATCAGGGATTAGATTTCAACATATGCTCCTTGGAAGTGGCATAAACATTCACTTAATAAAGACAGGGAATTGAGCCAGGGATATAGCTCAGTGGTACCAGCACATGATCAACAAGCATGAGGTTGTGAGTTCAATCCCTGGTGCCAAAAAAATAAACAAAGAAAGAAAGAAAGAATAAAAACAGGGAATCTACAAACACTCATAAGATGTCTACTTGGTCTGGTACACTGCCAGATTCTGAGGATATAAAGACATATGAAACCTAACACAATTGATAGTCTGCTGAAAGAGGAAAGGAGACTTTATATAGCAACTCTTACAACAAGCAAAAAGAAATATGTGTGCTACAAAGTTGTGTTCCCTAAACCAATCGCCTCAGCATCAGCTGAAACTTGTTAAAAATGCAAATTCTCAATCCATGTCCAACACCTACTGAGTCAGAAACTGGGGGGGGGGGAGGCTAGCACTCACCTTCCAGAAGATTCTGATGTCCATTCATATTTGGAAACTATTGACATATAAGAATCTCATTCCTACAGCACAATAGAAACAAGCAGAAGAAGAAAGGAAAACAGGTCCATACACTAGACAGGATGGGATACTGTAAATTTTACCAAAGAATACACTTTGGAAGAAAAAGAAAAGAGGTGGATAATGAGATGACACAAATGAAGGATGATCCCTCTCAAAGACAAGAATGAATTTGCATCACTGTTTCATTCTGCAGGTCCAAGAGCAACCAACTCAGAGACAGTCTGCAGCCTTCTCCTTGTGGATACAGGATGAACTGATGCTCTTCCAAACCCAAACTGAGACATAATTGAAAAATGTGGTTATTAGACACCTGCTTGTTCATCATGCGAATTTAAAGACATTTACTGAGGTCATATCTTAGCATATGGTCTGCTTCCTCCTCGGTGAAGTTGTTGGCAACATAACTGCTCACAGCTTGGTGTGCTGTGTTAGCACTAGCATGAGAATTTAAGGAATGCCAAGTAGTGCCAGCCAGTCCATCTGAGATTTCTGGCTGACAAAGGTCTCAACAGAGAAGACAGAATCCTTCAAAGTGTAAAATTAGGAGTGATGGATATACTTAAACACCCACAAAACCTCCCTAATTTGAGTATATCTTGGATGAAATTACCTTGAGAAAATTTATACTTTGTTTTACTCCTTGAGGTAGTAATTGTACTTAGTTGGCTTTCTGTGCAAAGTAGGACAGTTTACTCTATTAATTTTAATTCTTCTAGTTTTGATCTTTAAAGAAAGCCCTCCGGTTTTACTAAACAAGATTTGACAAACAAAATCTGTTCAAATTATCCTTACTTGATTTTATGCACCTTAGGTATATCTCACTAGTTTTTTATTTTATAGATTTGAAATGGTTTTGGTTTTCTGAAACGAATCCACTTAGGAAAAAAAATTATACTTGAATACAGATTGTCTGCACTTGAATTTGCATTCCAATTTTCCCACTAATTAGCTAAGTGAACTTAGATTCATTTCTTCACCTATAAGAGCAATACCAATAAATAAACTCCTACTCTTAATGTAATAAAAATCTACTCTTTATTTGATATTCAGAGCCTGCTCTTTATATCCAAGACTCATAGTTACCCATATAGTCTTACTCAGTAGTTTTCATCTTAAGAGTCCAAGCCAGCAGCATGGGAGAAAGAAGGAGTGAGAACAAAAAGCTTCAGTTTTATGATATGACACAGAAACAACATGTACACCACATCGTTGTTCATATTTCATTGGCCAGAATATGGCCACATGATCACAGCTAGCAGCAAGGGAAGCTGGGGAAAGTGTGCTCTATATAAATGATCCTGTCTAGAAAATGTTGTAAGAGAAGTGGTCTATTATTAAGAGGCAGCAGAAGGAAATGGCTACTTGGAGATAATGGGCAATTTATTTTAGCTACTCTCTCAGAATTACATAAATTTTTATTATGGCCAAAAAATAAAAAACAAAATTTAAAAAACCTTGACAGTATAGTTCTGATCCCATTTCCAACATGTAAGCTCATGTATCCAGCACCTTTAAGACCAGAGATAAATTTCTGAAGGCAGAGTATCATGTCATGTTCCTCTATACATCCCCAGAAGATGAATCAGAACTGTTTTTAATAAATGTTTTTCCAGGTGAACAATTGTAATTCCTAGAGCCTTTGTTTGTGGTAAACTCCTTTAGTAACATGTACATTATAAAATTTTCACAATCTAATCAACTAACCCATAGCATATATATGGTTATACCTGCCAACCATAGGATCCAATAGGCAATGAAGATCTTTCTTGCCTTGCTTTGCTTTGCTTGCTTGTAGCACTGGGAATTGAACCAGGGCCTTCGCATTGAGCTACATCTCCAGCATTTTTTGAAAACTTACTTGCTTATGAACAATCTTGCTAAGTGGCTAAGTTGTATGAGATGAGCTCATATTTAAGATTCTCCTGCCTCAGCCTCCCAGCATTTTGGGGTTACAGAGACTTCTCTGAACCTTTTCTCAGAGTCAGAATGGTTAAATGACTTATACAAGATCATGTTGTGCTCTGTCAATGTAGCATTTTTTAGGGGGGAAAAGGGTAATATCTTTTTCACCACAGCCCCTCCAACATTTGTTATTGGTTGATTTTATTATTCATTCTTTCTGGAGTGAGACACAATCTCAGTAGTCTTCTTTTAATTTGCATCTCTTGAGTGAACAGTAATGTTGACTGTATTTTCATGTATGTATTTACTGTTTGAATTTCTTTATCACAGAAGTGTATATTCATCTCAGATGCCCATTTTCATATTAGGTCTTTGAATTTGGGGTGTCTGTTTTTTCAATTCATTCTATGTTATAGATATAAGTCCTTTATCTGAGGGACAATTGGCTAAATTTTTTTTCCAAATCTATGGGTTGTCTTTTTTTTTATTTAAAGAGAGAAAGAAAAAAAACAGAATAAAGGGTAGCAACAATACAGAATTCCAAGGAAAAAAAGAAAAGAACAACAAAAAAAAACCTAAGAGATTATTACTTGACAAATTACATACTGACGTCTTGGAAATAGTTGTTCAAATTATAAAGCTAAAACATGTAAAGTACACATTAAAACAGTGAGTCTGTTAACAGTTCTGTTCCACGATCTGACAAAAAAAAAACAGCAATATGGTCATCCATTTTACACACTCGAATATACATTTAATTATATCAAAATTGTAAAATTAAACACAACAAAACAGAACAAAGTGGATCACAAGAAAGCAATGTAAGGGACATAAATTTCAAAGCTAGACAATTGGAGATATTCACTCTCTATCATATTGACTCTTGTTTTCTTCCAAATAGTTGTCCATATTGTCACATACAGGGAATTCACATGAAACAACATAGTATGGAATTGATCTGAGCATGACAAGGAGGGTGTTTCAGGTCTTCAAGACCAGACAATAGGGAAATGGAGAATGGCTGTCATAGTGTCTCATTCTCTTCAAAACAGTTGTCCATACCTTCATGTGTGTTTAACTTAAACAAAACAAAACAAGCTAAAATCACTTTGAACAAAGAATGATAATTTTGCTGGATTACATATCATGACATTATGGAATCAGCACTGGGTGCTGTAGTGTCTCTTTTTCTTCAAAGTAGTTGTTCATTTCAACACATGTTATATAGTTGGTTCTTGTAAACTGTTTATAAGCTCTACACATGCATGAGTCTCTAAATGTATATCTATCCTTTCTGTATTAGAGGTAAAATCAAAACAAAGCAAGATAAAACAAAACAATTCTTAGAAAAGCATGAAGCAAAAAAGTCATATATAGCTGCAATACAAGGTGATCTACAATGGTTACCATGATGTCTCAGTAGTATATAACATTAATAAAAACAAAGCATTGGAGACATTATAAGACTTCAAAAGCAAGTAATAATCAAACCAGAGTGGGTTTCTTAGTGAATCTTGTCATCTTCAGTGTAGTTGCCTGTACTCTTAGACTTGATGCTATAAATCATAACAGATTTAAATAAAATCAGTCAATATAAAGTAGCAATCTAACAACCCAGATTCAAATAAGATCAGTCATAATAAGACAGTATAAGTTATAAAGGGCTTCAGATTAAGTTGATAGGAAATTAGGGGTGCTTACCATAATATGTCCTCTTTTTTGGGATAGCTGACCATGTCCTCAAGTCTAGCATAAGTAGACAAACTGGAAAAGCACGTAATCCATCCAAGCAAAGTGCTGAGGATAATGTAAATTTTAAATTTTATTACCCAATTAACAACATCCTCTGCCTTCCTTTTTTAGACAATTCCTCCCCTTTCACTCCCATAGGGTATACTGCTTGTTTTGGGTCCCACTGCCTCCCTATACAGAGCATCTCAATGGACCCTATCTCTTGATCTACTCTGCCTGTGTTTCTCTCTGTTAATATTTCAAGGCCATCTATACTAGAGATTACAGCCAATCTTCTCTGCCTTATTTCTGCTGTTCTGTTTTTCTGCCATTGGTTGTCTATTTTTCTGTTCCACTCCACTGTCTGCCCTGTTCACTGAGGCCTCTCTGCCATTGTTCCTGAAATGCTCGTATTCTTGTTCTCTCTCTCTCTAAAATGTCCTTCAGTATTCTTTGTAGGGCTGGATTGGTGGTCACAAATTCTCCAAGTTCTTCTTTGTCATGGAAGCATCTTGTTTCTCCATTAATTTCTAGAGAGAGTTTTGCAGGATACATCAATCTGTGCTGGAGGTTGTTCTCCTTCAGGGCTTGAATTACTTCACTCCAAGCTCTTCTTGACCTGATGGCCTGTGTCGAAAAGTCTGCTGTGATTTTGATGGGTTTTCCTTTATAGGTGATCTGTTTCTTTTCTCTGATGGCTTTTAATATTCTGTTCTAATATTGAATTTCTGGGATCTTGATTATTATGTGTCTGGGTGTAGCTCTGTTTTGATTGTAGGTGGCTGGAGTTCTGTATGCTTCATACATCTGCATATCATTTTCTTTTTCAATGCTTAGGAAATTTTCCTTAATGATTTCTGTGAATAGCCTTTGTAATTCCTCTGTTTTGATTCCTGCTTCTTTATTCACATTCTTTATTCTTAAGTTATAGATCCTCTTGTCATCTTCCAGTCTTTGTATCTTTACTGCCTGCTCCCTTGTTATTTTTAAGAGATCTTCCCTTTCATGACCCCACATTGCAAGCCTGTGTTCAAGTTTTGATAGTGTATCTTTGGTTTCTTTCAAGCAGTTTTGCCAGATTTCTATGGAGTCTTTAGTTTCCTGATAATCTCTTTGACTTTGCTTCATGAATTCTAGGTTTTTTCTGAATTCTTCATTAAATTTTTCTCTCCATTTGTGTTCCTCCATTCTTCTGTCTGTGTCCTCTTGAGAGGTGCCCAGCCTTTCTTTGATTAATCTACTTATCTCTTGTTTAATTTGAATTAATATTTCAGTTTTGGTCCTGCTTACAAGGTCCTGAAGATATCTCTTTATGTCCGCTAATGCTGTGTTTGATGCTGCATGTTTGCTGCCCTCAATCTCTTTTGTATTTATGTCTGCTGTATCAATGTTCTCAGGGTTAGGGCTGGGGGTTTTTTCTTATTTCTCCCTCTCGTCATGTTTTTGGTTCCTTCCATACAAGTGTACAGTGTAATTCCCAGCCCCTTTTCTTGTTGGTTAAGGCTCCTCTGGAGCACACAGGCTAGGGGCTTCTGCCCTCTGCTGGCCGCTATCAGATAGTGAAGTTCAAGCAAGCACAATGTGCGCTGGCTCCTCTCTTCTGAGCCAGTCAACCTTTGCAGGCCTTCACTGCATCAGTGTGTGGCTGTGCTCAGGGAATTAGTTTGTAGCAACCTACTGGGTCCCAGCCAGGGGCACAGCCCAATCCAAGCAGATTCCACCAATCTGCTTGGCAAGGGGAGCAACCAACTGAAGCCACTTCCTTATGGAGTTAAGGCTGTCCTGCCCAAATCCAACATGTCTTCCAGTTGGTTTCCCCTTTCCCGTGGGAGGGTCTTATTCCCATCACTCACCGCGTGTTGATGCTGGTCTCTGAGAACTGCTGGGCTCTCAGACCTCCAACTTAAGTGCGGCTGCGGTGCAAATTCACGGTGCCTCTGGGTGGGTCATGTGCAGTGCCGGGGCCGGGCGAGCTGCATGCAGGGCTGTCCAGCTCCACACTCTGGCCACTCAAGCCAGTCACATCGGTGCAGTTCAGTCAGTCAGGTCACTCTCAGGCAGGAATTCAGGCGGCTCGAGGCAGGTGCCGTGCTTGCTGATCTTAGCTTCAATAATGGTAGCCCTGGGACCTCATATTTGAGCAGTTTTTTTAACTTTAGTTTCTTCCTGGGTTGAGAGAGTCCATCTCTCTCTGATTGGGTCTCTCCAGGGTATTAAATTCTGGCATTTAATGGTCTCTCTCAGAGAGGATCTCTCTCCTGCTACCCACCAGTCCGCCATCTTTGGAAACTTCCCTGGGTTGTCTTTTCATTTTGTTGGTGATTTCTTTTGATGTGCAAAGACTTTTTTAAAAGATGAGATCCCAGTTGATGATTCTTTGATGTATTTCCCATGCAGTTTGGGTTTTGTTCATGAACTCTCTGCCTACACCTATGTCTTCAAGATTTCTACCCACTTCCTTTACCAGTAGATTGAGTGTTTCTGTTTTAATATTCAGATCTTTGATTCATTTTGACTTTAGTTTAGTGGATGGTGATAGACAGAGGTCTAGTTTTATTCTTTGGTATATCCACTGTTGGTGGGAGTGCAGACTGGTACAATCACTGTAGAAATCAGTATGCTATATTTGTAGCAGAAAGCTAGAGTTAAAAGTCTCATTCAACCCAGCTGTCCCCCTTCTGGGCATTTTTCCAGAAGAATTGAAAACATCATACCACATCAACATATGTATACTCATGTTTGTAGTGGCACAATTTATGAGTCCAGGGGTTTAGATCAGTGGCATAAGCACCTGCTTGGCAGGCATGAGGTAGTGAGTTTGATGCCTGGTATCAAAAACAAAAATAAAGTAAATAAATAAAATTTTAAAACATAGTGGCACAATTTGTAATAGCTAAATACTAGAAACAACCCAAATCCATCAACCAAGGAGTGGACAAAAAGATGTGGTATTTTTATACAATACAATGGAGTACTGCTCAGCCATAAGGAAAGATAAACTTGAGACATTTATAGGTAAATGGATGCAACTTGAAACCATAGTCATTAGTGAATAAATCAAACTCACATATGTAAACATTGTATTGTCTCTTTGGTGTGAGAACCTGAAAGAATAAATAAGATCTAAAATGCAAACTATAGATCTCACCCTCCACCCAGGAGACCAAAGCAGACCTGGGACCATGCCTTAGTAGATCTTGGTACCTGCCTAGGAGACTGTGATGGGCTTTAGACCAGTGTTGGTGACTCTGCCCTCCACCCAGGATAGCTCTAGGAGAAAACCAGCTACACAGTAGTAACCTCACAACACTGAGGCATAGACAAAACTAAGAAGATTAAAATGATTGAAATTTGAATCAATAGGAGAAAATTACAAAATGAAAAAGCAAAATGCAATGTCAGACCTCCAACCCTCTCAGAACAAGTGCAAGAGACATCAAAATAGAATAAATTGGAAGACACACACCTAAAATCTCTGAAAAGATAGCAAGTGAAGTAATGATACAAATCCATGAAAATACAGAGGAAATCAGATCCCAAATGATCTCTCATGTAAAAAAGATATGGCACCCATAATGAAAGAATTGCTCCATACAGCTATAGAAGACATAGATTTAAAAAAAAAGAGAGAGAAACACCGGCAAATGATAAAAATTTAAATGAACAATATAGGAAAGAAATAGAATGCATGAAACAGATTCAAAGAGACATCCAGGAAATTAAAATTTACACTAAAAGCTGGAAAAATCACTTGAACAAAGATGAAGATAGACTTTCATATCTTGAATACAAGATCAAGACTAGTGTCCAAAATCTATTAAAAATAACAAGGGACCATGAAATAGAAATTCAACAGCCAAGTCAATGCAAAGAAAAATAATATAACATTTATGAGTGTCAATGAAGAAGCAGGAGTCAACACAAATGATATTTTAAAACTATTTGCATAAGTAACAGCAGAAAATTTCCCAAGCATGGGAATAAAATCTGACATACAGATAAGCAAGGTATATAATTCCAAACATTCATAACTTAAATAAATCTACATCCAGAACCATAATAACCAAGATTCCAGACATTTAGCACAAAAGAAGAATACTAAAAGCTGCTAGAGAAAAGAAATAGATCATTTATAAAGGAAAACCCATTAGAATCTCAGCTGACTTCTCAACACAAACCCTCAAATCAAGAACAACTTGGAATGAAATATTTCAAGTCTTGAAAGAAAACAACTTCCAACCTAGATTGATGTATACTGCAAAACTATCTTTTAAAATTAATAAAGAAATAAGATACTTTCATGTAAAATAAAAACTGAAGAAATTCAAGAGAATAAATCCTACCCTACAAAGAGTACTAAAACATAGTCTAGACAGTGATAAAAGTGCCCATAATTCCAAGAACATCAGAAACACACCACAAAGCAGGGCAAGCAATTAAACAGAGGAAAAAACAAGGAACTAACAGGAAAGTAACATGATGAAGATAAGCCAATACATATCAATTATAACCATCAGTGTAAATAGCCTCAATTCACCAATCAAAAGAAACTGATTGGCAGAATGGATCAAGAAACAAGACCCCAAAATATGTTGTATGAAATAAACACATTTAACTCAAAAAGAAACTCATAGAATTAAAATCAAAGGGCAGAAGACAATACTCCATGCAACAGGAACCCAGAAAAAATCAGGAATAGTTATCCTGTTTGCAGACACTGTGAACTTCAAACCAAAAATGATTGAAAGAGGTAAAGAAAGTCACTACATACTTGTTAGAGTAAAACAACATCAGGAAGAGATAACAATCATTAATATATATGAACCAAATACAAGAACTCCCAACAATATAAGGCAAATATTAATAGATATGAAAATCATATAAGTAATAACACAATTGCAGCAAGAGACCTTCATATCCCACTATCACAAAGAGATATACCAACTACACAAAAATAACAGAACTAAGTCAAATATGTGAACCAATGAACTCGGTATATATTTACAGAATGTTTGCCACAAAAACATCAGAATATACATTTTTCTTGGTTGCACATGGGTTATTCTCTAAAATAGACTATGTATGAGCTTTTGGCTTAGCCTGCACTTCTCTTTATAGAAGTTTGAGGTTCACCATTAAATTGTTGATATGTGTTTGTTGTGTTTTCCTTATATGGATATTTACTGCTATAAATTTCCTTCTTAGGACTGCTTTCATTGTGTTCCATGCTATGGTATGTTGTATTGTCATTATCATTCAACTGTAAAAACTGTCTAATTTCTTCTTTAACTACATCTGTGACCTATTGGTTGTTTAGGTGCTATTTAAATTCCATATGTTTAAGAAGTTCTTGTGGTATCTTTTGCCATGGATTTCCAATTTCAATGCACCATGGTCTGATGATATGCATGGGATAATTTCAATTCCTTTCCATTTACTTAAGCATGTTCTATGAGCTAGTATGTAGTCTATTTTGGAGATCATCCCATGTGCAGCTGAGAAGAATGTGTATTCTGATGCTGTGGGGTAGAAGACTCTATAGACATTTACTAAGTCCATTTGTGCAAAAGTTTGGCTCAGTTCTGATATTTCCTTATTGATTTTTTGTCTACTTGATCTATCTTTTTGTGACAATGGGATATTGAGATCTCCCTATACTGTTATATTAGGATTATTTGACTTTTCATGTCAACTAATAATTGTTTTATACAGTTGAGTGCTCTGGTATTTGTTGCATATATATTTATGATTGTTATCTCTTCCTCTTAGATTTTTACCTTTATGAGAATGTAGTGACTTTCTTTATCTCTCTTAATCAGTCTTGGCTTGAAATTCACTTTGTCAGACCTACATTCTGGTTTTTGAGTTTCTAGGGAGCTACTGGGATGCTGGACTGGGTCCAGCAGATTGCAGGGCCTCAGTCAACCATGTTCAGTGGCCTGGTTTCAGCCTAGGAGGCAGGAACCTTGCATGAGGACTCTGGGCTCAATTGGGCTGGCCTGGGGACAGCTTGAGACCAGCACTGCCAGCTGCTGAGTTCATATGCACACCCCTAGGACAGGGAATTGTGCCCTGGGGCTCTTCCAGCCCCAGTTCTCCATGCCCAGCTTCTGCATTTCAATTAAGAGAGCCAAAAATCTGCAGAGGGGTGGAGTTTGCCCCAGGTGAGTTCCGGTGACCTGGGGAAAGTTGGAGACCTACATTCCAGCTTTTGAGTTTCTGGGGAGCTACTGGGAAGCTGGATTGGGTCCAGAAGATTGCAGGGCCTCAGTCAACCATGCTCAGCAGTCTTGTTTCAGTCTAGGAGGCAGAAACCTTGCACAAGTACTCTGGGCTCAATTGAGCTAGCCTGGGGAGAGCTTGAGACCAGCGCTGCCAGTGGTTGAGTTCGTATCCACACCTCTAGGACAGGGGACTGTGCCCTGGAGGTTTCTCTGGCCCCAGTTCTCCACATCCTGCTTCAGCCTCTCAATTTAGGGAGCCAAGTACCTGCAGAGGAGCTGAGACTGCTCCAGTAGCTGAGAGTGTAGTAGGAGATTTGTGACAAACCCAGAGGAAGTTGTGGAACACCACTCAAACCAAGGAAATAAAGAAAAATGACAAAAGGAAAGACCAAAAGGCAGGCTCAAATCACCAGCCCACCCTAAGAAAGCCTGGGAGCCATGTACATAAAAAAAATAGAAGATATACACCTGAAATGACTGAAATGATATCAACTGAAATAAAGAAGCAACTACAGGAAGCTATGGAGAAATTCAAATTAGAAATAATTGCCCAGGTAAAAGAAAAAATGATAAAAGTAGTGAAAGAAACAGTGAACACATCTAGTGAAGACACAGCTAAAAAATTAGAGGAACAAAGCAAACAGAAAGAATCCCTGAATGAACACTATAAGAAACAAGCAGAATACATAAAGCAGATTCAAAGAGATATACAGGAAATCAAAAATTCTATTGAAAGCTGTAAAAACTGCCTCAACGAAAGTGAAGATAGAATTTCAGACCTCAAAGATAAGATTGCAGCTAGTGAATAAGAAAGGAAAGATCTTTTAAAAATAACAAAGAATCAAGAAATAACAATTCAACAGCTACAAGATAATGCAAAGAAAAATAACATAAGATTAATAAGGATAAATGAAAAACAAGGGGACAGCCCAATGATAACAAGAGGATGTTTACAGAAGTAATAGCTGAAAACTTCCCAAATATGAGAATGGAAACTGACATTTGGATTAGTGAAGCATATAGAACTCCAAATAGCGATAACCAAAATAAAACTACACCCCAACACATGATAATCACCATCCCAGAAACCCACCATAAGAACAGAATACTAAAAGCTGTTAGAGAGAAAAGACAGATCACCCATAAAGGAAAACCTATCAGAATCACATCAGACTTCTCAACACAAACAATGAAGTCAAGAAGAGCGTGGAGTGAAGTATTTCAGATCCTAAAGGAAAACCACTTCCAACCCAGACTGATGTACCCTGCAAAACTGTCCTTCAAAATGGATTGAGAAGTAAGATACTTCCATGAAAAAGAACAGCTGAAAAACTTCATGAACACCAAACCAACCCTACAAAGAATACTGAAAGACATTCTAGATACACGTAGGATAAAACCACCAAGCAAGGTAGACAATTAAATAGAATGGAAGGCTAAAGATACAACAGCAGAAAGATAACATGTCAACAATAAACCAATATATAACAGTTATAACCATTAATGTAAATGGCCTCAACTCACCAATCAAAAGAAACAGACTGGCAGAATGGATCAAAGAACAGCATCCAACCATATGCTATTTACAAGAAACTCATCTTACCAAAAAGGAAACCCATAGACTGAAAGTCAAAGGATGGAAAACAATACTTCACGCAACAGGAAACCCAAAAAGAGCGGGAGTAGCCATCCTGTTTGCAGACAATGTGAACTTCAAACCAAGAACGATCCAAAGAGATAAAGAAGGTCACTACATACTAGTTAGGGGAAAACTTAAAGAGGAAGAGATAACAATCTTTATATATGGACCAAATTCCAGAGCACCCAGCTATACAAAGCAAATATTAACAGAAATGAAAAGTCAAATAAGCAATAACACAATTATAACAGGAGATTTTAACATGCCATTGAACAGAGAGACAGATCAACTAGACAGAAAATCAGCAAAGAAATAACAGAACTGAATCACACCTGTGAACAAATGTACTGGATAGACGTATATAGAGTTTTCCATCCAAAAACATCAGAACATACATTCTTCTCAGCAGTACATGGGAAATTCTCTAAAATAGACCATATACTAGCCCACAAAACATATTTAAGTAAATGCAAAAGAATTGAAATTATCCCATGCATGTTATCGGATCATAGTGCCGTGAAATTAGAAATTAATGATAAAAGCAACTGCAAAAACCTCACAAAAACATGGAAACTGAGTAATACACTCTTGAGCAATCAGTGGGTCATGGAGGAAATTAAAGAAGAAATTAAACAATATCTACAAGCAAATGAAAATACAAAAACAACTTACCGGAGTTTGTGGGATGCAATGAAAACAGTCTTCAGAGGAAAATTTATTGCACTGAGTTCCCACATCAGGAAGACAGAACGAACACAAATAAACATCCTGATGCTACAACTCAAACATCTAGAAAAAGAAGAGTAAGCCAAGCCAAAAGCCAAAAGAAGGGAGGAAATTATAAAGATTAGAGCAGAAATTAATGCAATAGAGACTAAGAAAGCAGTACAAAGGATCAATGAATCAAAGAGTTGGTTCTTTGAAAGAATAAATAAAATTGATAAACCCCTGGCCAACCTTATTAAAAAAGGGAAAGAAAAAACTCAAATTCATGCAATAAGGAATGAAAAAGGTGAAATTACTACAGACTTGGTGAAAATACAGAAGATCATCAGCACCTATTTCAAAAACCTCTACTCTCATAGGTTCAGTAACACTGAAGAAATAGACAGATTCCTAGATACATATGAACTAACAAAGCTGGATCAGGAAGATGTAAAACTGCTAAATAACCCAATTTCTATTACTGAAATTGAAAATGTTAAGTCCTTGCCAACAAAGAAGAGCCCAGGCCCAGATGGATTCACTGCAGAGTTCTACAAGAAATACAAAGAAGACTTAATTCTGAACCTCCTCAACTCTTCAATGAAATTGAAAGGGAAGCAATTCTTCCTAAGTCATTCCTGGAAGCAAATATTACTCTAGTACCAAAACCAGAGAAAGACCCAACTAAAAAGTGAACTATAGGCCAATCTCCCTAATGAACATAGATGCGAACATTCTCAATAAAATATTGGCAAACAGGATATAGCAAATCATCAAGAAGATTATTCACCCTGACCAAGTGGGATTCATCCCAGGAATGCAGGGATGGTTCAACATACGTAAATCAATAAATTTAATTCACCATATCAATGGAGCCAAAAGTAAGAACCACATGATCATCTCTATAGATGCAGAAAAAGCTTTTGATAAGGTCCAACACTCATTCATGATAAGAACCTTACAGAGAATTGGAATAGAAGGTCTTTACCTCAATATAATAAAGGCCATATATGACAAACCTACAGCCAGTATCATATTAAATGGCCAAAAACTAAAAGTCTTTGCCTTAAAATCAGGTACAAGGATGCTCCCTATCACTGCTTCTATTCAACATAGTACTGGAAATACTAGCCAGAGCAATTAGACAAGAGAGAGAAATAAAAGGAGTAAAGATAGGAAAAGAGGAAGTTAAACTATCATTATTTGAAGATGACATGATACTTTATATAGAAGACCCCCAAAACTCCATTGAAAACTCCTAGATATAATAAATAAATTCAGCAATGTAGCTGGATACAAAGTCAATACTCAAAAATCAATAGCATTCCTATACACTAACAACAAAAATACTGAGAGAGAAGTAAGAGAAGCTACACCCTTCACACTAGAATCCAAAAAAATGAAATACTTAGGAATTAATCTCACAAAAGGAAAAGAGCTATACAAGGAAAATTATAATACCCTGAAAAAGGAAATCGAAGAGGACCTCAGAAAATGGAAAGACATCCCCTGTTCATGGATAGGAAGAACAAACATTGTGAAAATGCCATTCTCCCAAAATTACTATACAGATTCAATGCAAACCCAATCAAAATACCACTAACATACCTCATAGATCTAGAGAAATCACTCCTAAAATTCATCTGGAATCAGAAGAGACCTAGAATAGCAAAGGCAATTCTAAGCAGCAAAGGCAAGGCAGGAGGCATCACAATCCCTGATTTGAAATTATACTACAAAGCTACAGTAATAAAATCAACATGGTACTGGAATATAAACAGACCTGAAGATCCATGGAATAGATTGGGAGATACAACCATAACCACAAACTCACTCAACCACCTTATCTTTGATAAAGGGGCCAAATATGTTTGCTGGAAGAATGACAGTCTCTTCAACAAATGGTGCTGGAAAAATTGGTTATCCATATGCAGAAGACTAAAACTAGACCCATGCCTATCACCATGTACTACATTAAAATCTAAATGGATCAAAGACCTAAATCTTAAAACAGTAATACTAAGTCTGTTGGAAGACAAATAGGTAAAAACCTCAAAGATATAGGGGTAGGTAGAGAATTCATGAACAAGAATCAAACTGCATGGGAAATACTTCCCAGAATCAATAACTGGCACCATATCTTATTAAAGAGTTTCTGCATGTCAAAAGAGATTTCCAGCAGAGTGAAAAGAAAACCCCAAAATTGGAAAAAAAAAACCTTAATGGATTGTCCCTCAGACTTCTGTCTAGAACTTATAAAGAATTTTTAAAAAATCAGACCCTTGAAATTCGAAGTCTCAATCCAAAAATGGGCATCTGAAATGAATACACAGTTCTCAGATGAAGAAATATGAATGGCAAATAAATACATGAAAAAATGTTCATCATCATTAGTCATGAGAGAAATGCAAATTAAAGTCACACTGAGATTCCATCTCACCCCAGAAAGAATGGCCAGGATAGAAAATACTACCAACAACAAGTGCAGGAGAGGCTGTTGAGAAAAAGGAACTCTTCTGCACTGTTGGTGGGAGTGTAAACTGGTGCAACCACTGTGGAGGTCAGTCTGGAGATACCTCAAAAAGCTAGGCTTGGAAGTCCCATTTGACCCATTTATTCCACTTCTAGGCATATTCCCAGAAGAACTGAAAACATCATACCACAGTAATATATGTGCACCCATGTTTATAGCAGCACAATTTGTAATAGCCAGATCCTGGAAACAACCTAAGTGCCCATCAACTGAGGAATGGATAAAAAAGTTGTGGCATTTTTATACAATGGAGTACTACTCAGCTATAAAGAATGATCACGTTGAGATATTTATAAATAAATGGACACGACTTGAGACCATTCTCTTAAGTAAAATAAACCAAACTCACATGTGTAAATACCGTATAGTCTCCCTAGTATGAGAGTTGATAAGAGTCTATAAGATTTTATGATAAGCATGAGTCCCCATCTCATAGCTTTGAAGCCTTTCAATGTTTTCATTCATCAGTTGGAATGGTTTTATTCTGTTTTGTTTGACTTTATTATGTATGATGGTACGAACAGCGGTTTTGAAGAAAACAAAACATTATGGCAGCCATTGCTGATTTAATATCATCCTTCTTAGAAGTCCTACCATGCTTCCACTCTTCTATTACCATTGGTTCTATCATGTTGTGTCTTATTGGGATTTTAATATATGTGATAGTATAAACAAATCTTTTTATTCAAAATCAGATATTATAGTAGCCTTTGATCATAGTTATTTGGTTCAGAATGTCCTGTAATTCTTTCATTCTCTTGAATGGTTTTATACTATTGTATTATGTGTGATATTATTGTATCTGAAACTATGCTCAACTATAGCAGAGAAAGAGGTATTTTGACAGCTACTATTAATGTCCAGTTGTCTTATTGTAAAGTGTTGTGTTGCTTATGTTGTTCTGTTCTGATCTGCCTTGTTCTGGCCTCTTTTGTTTTATTCTCTTTAAAATAAAAAAGAAAGTAATAAGAATTGTTGGAGTAATAAAACCCAAAATACATAATTGCTACTGTAAAAAAGAGAGCAAAAGAAAGTGCTCTAAAGGATATAACTGCATGTATGTTTAAGTGGGAAATAGATGACCATACTACTGTTTTTGTTAGATTGTTGAGCAGAACTGTTAATAGTCTCAAAATAGTTAATAGTTGAATGTCTACTTTGTATGCTTTAATTTTGTAACTTGAACAACTATTTCCAAGATGACAGTATGTAACTTATCAACTAGTGATTTCTTAGTGGGTTTTTTTTTTGTTGTTTTCTTTTTCTTTTTTTCCTTTGGAATTCTGTATTATTTCTACCCTTTTTTCTGTTTTGTTTGGTAGGTTTCTTTTTCTTTCTAAATAAAATTTTAAAAAAGATTTTACAAAAAAGAAATTCACTTTGTCTGCAAATAAAATACCCACTCCTGCTTTTTTCTGGGTTCCTGTCCCTTAGAGTATGGTTTTCCATCCTTCAATTTTAAGACTATGAATTTCTTTTTGAATTAGACCTGTTTTTTGTGTGCAGCATATTGTTGGATCTTGCTTCTTGATCAGTTCTGCCAGTCTATGTGTTTCAATTGGTGAATTGAGACCATTAAAATTGATGGTTATAATTGATATGTATTGACTTATCCTTCCCATGACTCTTCCTGTTGTTGGTTCCCCCTTTTTTCCTCCACCTTCTAATTGTTTGCCTTCCCTGTTGGATTCCTTCTGTTGGGGTTCATTGAGCTGTAGTTCTTATTTCTTCCTAGAAAGTCCTTCAGAACATTTTGGAGTGCTGGTTTCGTAGTTATAAATTTCTGCAACTGTTCTTTGTCATGGAAGTATCTTACTTCTTCATTATTTTGAAAGATAGTTTTGTGGGATACATCAATCTGGATTGAAAGTTGTTTTCCTTTAGAACTTGTGATACTTCAGTCCAAGCTCTCCTTGACTTGAGAGCTTGTGCTGAGAAGTCAGTTGTGATTCTGATCGGCTTTCCTTGATAGGTGGTTTGTTTCTTTTCCCTAACAGCTTTTAAGATTCTATTTTTGTATTGAATTTCTGGAATCTTGACTATGATATGCCTGGCTGTAGATTTATTTATTTATTTATTTATTTATTTGGTCACAGCTAATTGAAGTTCTATATGCCTCACTTTTCTCCATGTCAAATTATTTTTCTCTTCCAGGGAAGTTTTCTGCCATGATGTCTATGACCTTTATTAAAATATTATTTGTGGTATCTCCTGTTTTTTGATTGACTCCAATCAATCTTATGTTTTTCTCTTTTGTATTGAATTTCTCATCTAGCAGCTGCTGGATTGACTTCCCATGGTGCTTTGCAACTTTTGAGAAGTCTTTCTTTTCCTGGTCACTAACTGCAAGCCTGTCCTCAATATCTGAGATCCTGTCATCTCACTGGTCTAATCTACTTCGAATACTTTCAATGGAATTTTTATTCTCCTGGATGTCTGCTTGAATCTGCTTTATGGGGTCCATTTCTTTCCTATGCTGAGCTTCCATAATTTTCTTAAGCTTGTCTGTTTTTTTCCATCTAATGTCATCATGCTAATGTCACTAAGCATGGTCCTTATTTTAGACACTATCTCTGTAACTATCTGAGAGATTATTTCTGATTTCATTTTTTGCAGAGCCTCATTCAATTGCTTTGTTGTCTCCACTTTAGAGAGGCCTGGTGGGGAGCTTTCAGATTGTCTCACCTCACTGCCCCCTGGATTTGCCTTTGGTGAATTGGATGTCTGGGGTTGGATTTTGTTTAAGTGTCATATTTTTTTCTTTTCTTTCTTTTTTTATCTTTCTCTTTTTCTGGTTTAATTCCTGGGGTGATGTTTATAAATTTCCTTTGATGGGTTTCTTTATTGGTATTATTTAGGACTCTTAGGTGATCACTACTTCTCTGAGGTATGTTCCCGATGTAGCTGGTTTTTGGGTTTTGAGTCTGTTGGAAGATCCTACTTCTTCAGTTCTTTGGAGATGGGAAGTTGTTTGTTTGGTCCAGTTCCTGGTTCTTTTCACTGTGCCATAGTACTTTCTGTGACCCTTAGTCAATCTCAATCATAAAATACCAGGACCAATAGCTGTTTAGAAAAATTATGTCAATTTTGGGGGTACCAATAGCATCAAACACAGTCTAGAAAATGACAAACTGAGCTAGCCCTTAATTTGCCACTTTTAACCATATGAGTTAGATTTGTGGTTATATAACAAAATCTAAAACAAACAAGAAAATTATATGCAGTATACAGTGATATGTCAAATTTGGTATTGGGCATTAAGTTTTAAAATAGTTTAAGGAGAAAACAGAGAACTAGAAGAAGAGGAAGAGATTAGAAGTAAGGTTGGAAAATGAGGGGGGATCACATTAACTTTAGGAAAGTGATATAGAAAACTGGAGGAAAAGAGCAAAAGAAGAGATGAAAAGAACAGAGCAGAACCACGGAGAAACTAGAAACCATATTCACACTTCTATTTAAACAAGATCAAACAAAGGAGAAAGAAAAGACAAAAATGTAAAAACCAAAAAATAAAAAACAAATGTAATGGAGAGTAAGGAGATGATAAAAAAGATAAAAGAAAGAAAAAACTCACTTTCAGGTTTGTCTCTGCTTTCACTTGCAAACAACCTGTGGATACAGAGTCTCATTCTGTGTTGGTCTGGCCCAGCAAGCCCAGCAGTAGCTTTTTGGTGGGGTAGTGAGTAATTTCAGTAAGCCTGCACTTTCTGGTGGAGACTGGTCCGCCACATTTGACTCATACATTTTGAGCACTTTCCACAGGTTTCAGCCCTGCTGGTAGCCACCAAATGTATCCAGCTGTAGTTCTGAGTTCTGGTCTTAGGATGCCCATCTACAAGACAGTTCCAGGCCAACTGTTTTCTTCTGTGGTAAGAGCAAGACCCCTGCACTCACCACCAGTCATTGCAGTCCTTCCTATCCACTGCTGCCCTCCACATCTGCTGCTCTTTTCCACTGCCACATCCACAGAGACTTTTGGGGTTGCCAGCTGTTGTCATCACCATCACTGTGACCATGCCCAAATTTAAACCACTCTTCTTGTGCAGTGAGTCCCATCTTCATTGAAGTTTCTCTCTTCATTCTTTCCATGGCCTTCAGTTTGAGCTTCAGATTATTCCTGGGTCCAGGGCTCCCACTTTCCTCCTTGTATTCCTCATGTTGCTATATTACACTGTTTGAATGGTGACTCTACAAGAGGCACTTTCTCTGCTGCTTATCACTCCATCATCTTCCCGTCTATGCTCTGGGGCACATTTTAGATATGAACCATAACACCAGATGTATAAGCCATCTTTTTTTTTAGAACTGGTCCCCCGAATGGATCTGTTTTGATGAGGTTGGGCAAATCAACTGAAAGGATTTACAGTCTCTCAAATTCCAGATTCCACATGTTATCCGTGATTAAATAAGGTGAGTAGTCTGGTCAAATAGTCTTGTCTAGAAACAAGAATAAAATCCAGCTGGAAGCTAGAAAGGACTTAACATTGCTGGGTACCTGTTCTGTATTTGACATTTCACTAGTGCATTTCAAAAACATCTAAATTAGTTCTGATAACAATGTTAAATGAGATAGACATTCATTATTGGAAATTTAGGAACATAGATATTAACTGATATAAAAATATCACTGCTGCATATGGAGTTTCTTAGAAGCAGACCCTGAGTTAGATATTTGCCTTCAGAAAATTTGCTAGGGAACATTCTCACATCATTATCTAGAAGGGATGGACAGGAAGCAGGGGTGGCAGATGAAAAATCTGGCAATCTCACTATGGCCTCATTTGATCTGACAGGAACTGTAATGCTTTGATGGCCCTGAAGAGTATTCCAAGTTGGGATAAGAGAGCCAGAATTTTATGCTCCCATGTCAACTTGCAGGAACTGGAGGAAATAAATTCTTCAGTTGTAAATAGGATCAGAGCAACTTATCACATGATCATAGTCAACCAGGCCAGAAGTAACAAAGCTAGAAGATGAAGACAGCTCTGATACCAAAGCCCGTATACTTTTCCATGCATTTACTCCGAGACAATCAGAAAGTTGGGTACTCACATGTCTCACCATTTTAGAAAGTGATACACAATAAAATGGCTTACATGCTGGTTCTGATAATGTGGCCTGATATTTTGACATCATGAGACTTTCCCAATCACTGAACTTTAGATCTGTTATCTATTTTTAAATGATTACAATCTTTTATAAGGTTATCCACAAAAATAGCTATACTTCTTAAAATAGACTCACCAAAATGATGTCTGCTGAAGACTTAAAACATTCTTTATGTAGCCTATTTCTTTAGATAGCTTCCAAATGTTTTGTCTTAGAAATCAGGAATAATTCTGCCACATAACTTCTGCCAGATGTGTAGTATTTATGTTGTTAAATACAGTCAATCACCTACAGCCTGAGGATAGATACTGGCTCAGCACTAGAAAACAACATGCAAGAACTTAAAAACCTTTAAGTCAATGTATATGCTCTTCTCCTTAATATAAAATCTGTAAATCATAGCTAAAATCTATCAACCATGTTATTCCGCTGGGAAGTTGCAATGGCTGAGCCAGAGTAAAAGCCATGGCAGACAAAGCACTCATTTGTTCAATAAATATTTATAGATTGATGTTAGGCAGGTGTTATGGCTTTCATCTAGATGTCACCCCAAAGCCTCAGACACTCATGGAATGGAAATTTCAAAGGTGGGTGGATTAGGGTATGACACTGGGATTAAGGATGTAATGCTGGGATGGAGAATGGAAGCCCATCATCAGTACAGGTGGCATCAATCAATAGATTTACAGACTGTATAGAATATAAAGGGAGAAAGGGAAGGCAGACCTGTGGCTGCGTCCTTCTTCTGCTTCCTGCCAGCCATGACATGAACTATTTCTACCTCTGCAGTAGCCCTTGCCAGCCATTGTGCCTTAGTGCCAGCCAGATGTGGACTTAAACCTCTACAAACTGTGAGCTAAATAATCCTGTCCTCCCTTAACTTCTGGGTATCAGGTATTTTTCCCCAGCAATGAAAAATTAACTAATAAAGCAGGCATCAATCTTAAGTGCACTAAACACCACTCCAGTCATGACAGCACTTTCAGAGAATATGGTTGGCTTTCCAGTTGTATCATAATGGAGTATCATAATGGAGTCATAATGGAGTCTTTCTATATTGCTTTCTAGATTGCTTTACAGAAATCAACCATTCTATATAACTTGTGAAGTCAATTACTATTTATAAAAAAATTATTATCTAAGATTTGGATGGCATATGAGTCTATGATTTGTTTTTATAGAAATCAAAGGTACAATTTGTTACATTCTCCTTTTAAATTATCAGAATAAAAAGCAAGTCATGTATTCCAAAGTGTATACTGGGAAGGCAGAGACTGTTTAAAAACATCTGGAAAGATTTATCAATGTATATGATAATATAATTTATGCCTACCCCTCACCACATTATTCATGCCCCAGGCACTGAAATGTTTTGTTTTTTCTAATGCAGTGGCTGTCCTAGTGTGATCCCCAGATGAATGGACATCACTACCACCTGGAAACTTGTTAGAAATACTAATTACAAAAAAATATCAATTA
Source organism: Dolichotis patagonum (assembly GCA_004027295.1). NCBI lineage: Eukaryota > Metazoa > Chordata > Mammalia > Rodentia > Caviidae > Dolichotis > Dolichotis patagonum. The sequence goes on along the minus strand of PVJX010014837.1, from coordinate 4,017 downwards.
TTAAGTCCCTTTCCAGATCAACTAACTCAGAAACTCAGGAGAATGGCATAGCCAGATGTGTGATAGCCAGGTAATTTTTATGCATTTCATTTCATTCAGTAAATATTTACTTGGAGTCATGAAATAAGTGCCACACATTATTCAACCTTTGCCAGTGGCATTTGTGAATCACATATATTTGTTTTTTAAAATATATTTGCCTGATGCGCTATGTATATTAAGCACACATATTCCACAAGCTCACTTAGATGATTCCAATTACCCTCAAGTTTCAGAAGTACTACTCTAACATTATCTACTAGGCTTTCCTGAAATGGCAATATGGTATAATCCATAGCAATAAATAGAATTGTTGCACCCGTCTTCGAAGAACAAGAGTCAAACAAATATCTAAGACTTCTTGGCAGTAGAATATTTTGCTGCATTTTCAAGCAATTAAGTACCTCAGCTAGAGCAGCAAATTCTACACAAAGAACACATGGGTTTGAGTCCAGTTCTCTGACTTTCAGTCTGTAGCTTCTTAGGAAGTCTTTTAATCTTCATAATCATCTGTTACTTGCGAAGGACTTTGCCTTGGGGATTTGTATGGTGACTTCTAGCTCCTAACTTCTGTGATTCTAAGCAGCTCAACTGATATGTTTGTTGATATCTATCTTGAATGTGCTTGTCTTAACATTTTTTGTTTCCTACTATTACTCAAAAGTGTAACAGGATTTCTTACAGTTCAGTAATTATAATGAGGTAACACAATTAATATATTCCAAGTCTTGGAATAGATAGTTCTCCAAAAATATATTAATGACCAATAAGCACATGAAAAAATGCTCAACAACCTTAGCTATCAGGAAATTGTAATTCAAAATAAGACATGATTCCACACCCACTAAACAACTACAATAAGGCTGACAACAAAAATTGTTGGCAAAGATGTGAAGAGATCAGATTCCTGACACACAGCTGGTAGGAATGCACAATAGTACGGCTCTTTGGAAAACAATTTGTCAGATTCTTAAACAGTTAAACATAAATTTTCCATTTGACCCAACAATTCAACTCCTAAGCATTTACCAAACAGAATTGTCAAGATATGCCACAAAAAGTTCTACACAATACTGTCCAAAGCAGTATTATTCAAGATAGACAAAAAAGTATAAATAATACAAATACACATCAATGATAAACTGACAAACAAAATGTAGTATATGGAATAGTTCATAAAATGGTACATTATTCAACAAAAAGGAATGAAGTACAGGTATATTTCATAATATGGATAAGCCTCCAAATTATCACGCTAACTTTAAAATGACAGTCACAAAAGACTACATGTTATATGATCCCGTGGGTATAAAATGTCCAACTAAGGCACATTCATAAAACTCTGTAGAGATAGAAAATAGACTCATGGTTACCTTGAGTTGTAAAGGCTTGAATGAAATGGCAGAAAGTATGACTGCTTTAGGGTATGAGGTTTCTTTTGGGATGATGAAAATGTTCTGAAATAGTGGTGATAGTTGTACAATTCTGTGAATTTACTAAAATCTATTGAATTGTATACTTTAAATGTATGCATTGTATGGTATATGAATTGTGTCTCCATAAAGCTATTACAAAACAAATGTCTTTATGACAATGGTAGACTGGTATAATAGTACAATACAACTATCTCATTCATTATTTTAATACTCAAGAAATTCAGATGCAGTGTAGATTGGTGTCTTAGTTACTTTTTTACTCATCACTGAGACAAAATACCTGATGCCCAAAGTTGGGAAAGGAAAGGTTTATTTCTTACAGTTTTTGGAGGTTTCAGTCCATACTCAGTTGGCTCCAAGGCAGGGTGGCATGGCGGGGCTGCAGTTCATGGCAACTCCAAACAGCAAGCAGAAACCTGCAAGAGAGAGAGACACACCTTCTTCCTGCCATTACATCACACCCTGGCTCCACCCCCTAGGAGGGTGTAGCACTGACACCATCAATCCAAGTACTAGACAATAAACCAATCACAAATGTACAATGCAAATACATGAGGCCTGGGGGCCAGCGACATAAACCATGACAATTGGTCAACATCTAGTTCTATGTTGTTTTTATGCAACTCAAAACTTCTAACAAAAGATATTTACTAGTATGAATCTTCTAATCTGGAACTTTTTAAAATTATTATACCAGAAATGACAGTTGACAGTTAATGGAACACTACAAATTGGGCATACATAGCACAGCCACAGAATGAGCAAATATTTTTCAGTTCTTTCTTGAATCCTTGAATTCATTCAGTGTGAATTCTAAAAGTAAATGTGAAGGTGCACAAAAAAAGAAACTTTATCCCTTCTGAGTCTCACTGGCTTTATAAACTACACAGAGGTACACAAATGATGCTTTGAAAACCTCTGCTAAATTATGCACATTAAAATAAACAATAATCTAGGAATCAAATTTCAAAAGACTACAATAAGCCTAATAAAAGTCCTAAACTGGACTTTACAGAGCATGTTGAATACCTGCAGCAATTATCCCCACCTGCTTTATTTACTCATGCTTCAGGTAGATTAAAGACTTTCATTGTGAAAAGCTCTATGACTAATTTTTTCCTAATCAAATCAGAAATGCAAATATCCTTTCCTAATAGCACAGGGCCAGAGGATGTGGTTTTCAATATGGAAAAGATTGTGGATGCATGAGAACATTCTAAAATCTGGGCCAAGTAGTATTTTAAACCATCAAGAGCTAGTAAGCATTTGTATTAAACTGCATGGTACAGTAAAATAAAATTTTTAAGAAGTGAGAGTGTAAATAATTGATTCCTGCTAGTTTATTATGCTAACCTATCAACTAACCTATCAGACTAACCAGAAATCATATCTATGGAAGCTGTCTTTGCATAATTTTAATATTTGAGGGAATAAGAGGTTGCTTTAAGAGACTAAAATTTATAGACTCTATCCTCATAAAAATGTAAGCAGACAAAAATTTTTACATATAACTTCTGAACTTACCCTAAAAGAAGTTCCATAGATATCAGGTTAAGAATCCAAGGAATCTTTTTTAAAGTGCCAGATATGCTGTGATACCCCATGGCTACGGTGAAAAAATTGTGATAATATCAGATGCTGGCAAATATATAGAAAAATGGAGACTCTCATACACTTCAGGAAATTGGCAGTTTCTTAAAAAGTGAAACATACATCCTCTACACTATGACCCAGTGATTTCACTCCTGAGTATTTATCCAAAAGAAAGAAGACATATTGATACTAAGATTTATATAATACTGCCCTTGGCCATTTTTTCAGGAGCTAAAAAGTAGAAGTTACCCAAATGATCATCATGGTATAAATAAATTATGATATACTCACATAATGTAATACTACAGAGAAAATATTTTACAAGTGCTACTTATATACACGACAATATGGTTGAACACCAAAAAAGTTATACTGAATGGAGGAAGACAAACACAAGAGAATATGAAGTTCTAGAACAGGACAAACTAATATACCTCAGTAGTAATTAATGATTTTTTTTTCTGAAAGGTGTGATGGACTAGAAGGGGCATGTGGGATCCTCCCGACATGGAAATATTCTATGCCATGATAGACAAAGAATGCACTTACAGTTTACACAGCTGTACATACTTGTCAAGATGAACTAGACTGTATACTTTAAAACTACCCATTATACTTTACAAAATAATTTTTAAATAAAAGTGTATTTTAGAAAGCAGATGAATTGCTCTTTGGGACCCGAAAATCCCGGACCATAGAGTGGCCTGAGCTGTTTGGATCGAAAGTCTGTGCAGACCTGCATCTCTGCGCGACTCTTTGGGACTGGGAACTGCCTGGAGATCGGCATCTGGGACAGCTCTGTTTGGCCCCGTAGCCCCGCCCTTCACGCCCAGGAAGTCTCCCAGAAAGCAGCATCTCAGCCTGTCTCTTTGGGATCCGAAAATCCCGGACCATAGAGTGGCCTGAGCTGTTTGGATCGAAAGTCTGTGCAGACCTGCATCTCGGCGCG
>PVJX010014836.1:19848-44001 GCA_004027295.1 Dolichotis patagonum | reverse complement strand
TTATACACTGCTGAGACACCATGGTAACCATTGTAGATCACCTTGTATTGTGGTTTTATGTGACTTTTCTGCCTCATGCTTTTCTAGGAATTGTTTTGTTTTATCTTGCTTTGTTTTGTTTTTCCTGCTAATACAGAAATGATAGATATACATGTAGAGACTCATGCATGTGTAGAGCTTATAAACAGTTTACGAGAACTATATAACACATGTTGAAATGAACAACTACTTTTAAGAAAAAGAGACATTACAATACCCAGTGCTGATTCCATAATCTCATGATGTGAAGTCCAGCAAAACTATCCCTTTTCATTCAAAGTGATCTTAGCTTGCTTTGCCTTGTTTAAGTTCAACACACATTAAGGTATGGACAGCTGTTTTGAGAAGAATGAGAGACACTATGACAGCCATTCTTGGCTTCCCTAATGTCTGGTCTTGAAGACTTGAAATGCCCTCCTCATCCTGCTCAGATCAATTCCATACTAGGTTATTTCATGTGAACTCCCTGTATGTGACAATATGGACAACTATTTGGACCAAAACCAAGAGTCAATATGATAGAGAATGAATTATCTCCGATTGTCTAGTTTTGAAATTTATGACTCTTACATTGCTTTCTTGTGATCCGCTTTGTTCTGTTTTATTGTGTTTAATTTTACCCTTTTGATATAATTGCATGTATATTTGCATGGGTAAGATGGATGACCATATCGCTGTTTTTGTCAGATTGTGGAGCAGAATTGTTGACAGTCTCACTGTTTGAATGTCTACTTTACATGTTTTAACTTTGTAAATTGAACAACTATTTCCAAGAAGTCAGTATGTAATTTGTCAAGCAATAATTTTTTTTAGGTTTTTTTGTTGTTGTTCTTTTCCTTTTTTCCTTGGAATACTGTATTGTTGCTACCCTAAAAAAAAAAAAAAAAAAAGACAGTTCCCTGGAGCCAGCACACCTAGTTCAGGTCTCTGTTCAGCCACAACCCAGCGTGGGGAGTGACTCAACCTCCCAAGTGTCAATTCCCCTGCTAGTAAGCAAGAGTCTGGTGAGAAATAAGACAAAATACACACAGCATTTCAAATGGTCCCTAAAAAGAAAAAGAAAATTCCCATGCTGACTTTCATGAGCCTGAGCGCTTTAAGTGTCAACTGCAGAGTGTGTTTCTGTGAGAACATTCATAATCCTTCATGATGGCAGATTATTTATTTCTGTCACCTGCCTGGCCCTGGAGATGAAGTACATGCTGAAAATTTCCAACTGACAATACTGAAAGTAGCTGCGATTAGTTAAAGCCTTCATTAGAGTTTACTCCTGGAAGCAAAATTAAATCTTGAGAACTGAAAGCCATGTTGTTTTTAAAAAGAGCATGTACCTCTGTTCTGACCCACAATTTGCAGGTTTATGGTCTCATTCTCATAGGCAACCTGATTTCCATGTTCCTGGCCAAAGCCTCATAGGGTGCAACCAAATCTATAGCAACATCTTAACTATTCTCATTCTTAATGAGAATGATTCTTAATCATTCTCTCTTGGTAGAAGCAGAACTTCCCAAGTTACTGTATTTCCATAAAACTAAATTCTAGAAGTCATGTTTTTCCCATTTCAGTCAAAGATGTATTTACTGAGATTCTGCTATTTGTGGCAGATCGTGTTCAGTGTTGGGAATACAGAGGTGAACATAATAGCCTAGGACTCCAGGTGAGAACAAGTAAACAGAAACACTTCAGTAGTTTCAGGAACTCATTCATTCTATGAAGAAAATAAGAGAAGACAGCAAGACAGCTATGATGGGTCATCAGGGAAGTCTGTCTCATTCTGAACAAGAGAGAACCAAGATAGGCAAGGGGTGGAAATGAAGAATGGATTTAAGTGTAAAGACACAGAGGCAGGACAAGCATGGTACCTTCAAGAAGCAGAAACAATGCTTTCTACACTGTGCAGCCAGTAAGAATCATGAGAAGGGGGCAGGGCCCAGCCACACAGAGCTTTGCAAAGCACAGGAGCAAGGCATGCATGAACTGCACTCTGGTAGGGATATGATGCAGCAATTACCAAAAGGGTTTGAGCAGGGGAGGGTCACGTAATCATGCTTTTAAGAGATCACTTTGGCTTCTGTAGAGAAAATGGGTCACAGAGGAAGCACTTTTCATGAAGCTCAGAGAAAAGTGCTTTCTATCTGCATAGCTATACTTACTAAAATGTTTAACTATTAATATTTATTGATTGATCACAGCTTGATAAGGGTATAGTGAAAACCTGGCCCTTGCCCTAAGAGATAGGACGCCAAAGGCAACAACACACACAGTAGGTGGGCAGAAAATTTCTAAGACCTTCCCTAAGACACACAGCAGCAAGAGTGAGCAGATCACTCTGCCTGCCCTGAAACACATGCAATTCTAGTGGTAACTTCCTCTTTTGTGCTTTCCCTGAGTAAATGGACACAGACCATTCCAGCAACACTTACTCCTTTTCTGTGCCACTGCATGACAAGCACTCTGGCAAATCATAAAGTCATAAAAAGCTGCTCAAATATGTGCACTCTGGAAGGGAAGATACTGTCAACAGACATTATCACCAGTTGTGTGACCAAAGAAGGAATGAGATGTATACAGACAGGGCAGATATTCTGTGTAGAACAAGCAGCTTGAGTGAAGAATTATTTAACAGAATTATCTGTGAAGGGAAGATTCCTGAAATTTTTATTTTTTATTTTTGCTTTCTGAGACAGGGTCACTCTCTATAATCCAAGCTGGTCTTAAACTCACTATGTAGCCCAAGCTAGCCTTGAACTCATGGTGATCCTCTTGCTGTCTCTTCATGCTGAGATTACAGGTGTGCACCACTATGCCCAGCCCGAAAGAAAATGTTTGAATATGGTTTATATACTATATCCAGAAGGAGATTTAAAAGTAGTCTTAGGATAACCCTCCTTCTCTAAGATTTCATGCTTTAGATTCATTTACTTTAGGATACTGAATATTGTTTTGTTTAAAAAAGCAAACAAAATCTTGGTGATATCCTTGGTGAGCAGAAGGAAACGAAACCATCTGTCTATCCTCCCATCCAGCATTCTGATTCCTCCACTGAGGCCTATGAGTGGCTTCTAACTGTCAGGCCCTAAGTGAGGCACAGAGATCCAGTGCATATAGAAGAAATGAGGCCTTCACCCTCTTCTGGACAGAGAAGACAGGAAATGAATGGCTAATCACCCAATTAATTTGCCACAGAGCTAAGTGCCCAAACTGAGTCATGGCACTGAACTCATGTAAAGAAGTGGCAGCTAGATACATTCCAGGAACTATTCTGAGAAGACTGCACAGCTGGCAATGGGACATCACACACTACGCTTCACGCTTCACTGGCTGTGTTCCATAAGAGAAAAGCAAAGGGGAGGTCAAGGGGAAGACCAAGAATTAGAGCAGCTGCCCTCACAGGTTTCCTTCAGATGTTTCCAGACACCTCCTTTATGTGCCCCTCAGTGATGAGGTGATGCCTCTCACCCTTGGAAGGCTCTGCCATACCTGAGAGCGATGGGCCTCTTTCTCTGGATACATCTCCATTTTCTGAGCTCACTTTCCCAGGGCCACTCCTCACATGTTCACCATTGGGTAGATCTACTTTTTCCGGAGTTGTTGGTTTGCTCTGTGCCTGGCTCTGTTTCAAACGACTGAACTTTGGAGATACTGCAGCAACTTGAATCACAGGGGACTGGGGTTTTGACTGGATTGGTTTTTCCAATTCCCTGGCCTCCTGTAACTAAAAGGCAACAGAGAAAAATATGACTTAAATGTGATTTAGAATTATCGTCTTGGTATAGAATAAAAATTGTGCCAGTCTATTGCTTAAAAAATTTCCAACCAGCAAGACAAAAATTTTAAAAGGAAATAAATTCAAGGAAACTTTTAATGTGACAAACTCAAAGCAAATTTAAACACAAACTTCAAAGCCCCCACACAAGATTCTCTCTCCAATTTTAAAGTGAGAAGAAAAGCACAGTACAGAGAATTTAAGAGCAAAAAAGGTAAAACTTTAAAGTGCTAGTGATCCTGCACACACACTGAAGCCCACATGAAAGAGTTCAGAGGCAACAATGACATCTGCCCCCATCAGTGGGAGGAGACCCACTCACCACTTGGTTTTCCATGCGGGTGAAGATGACATTCAGCATCTGAGTGAGTGTGGCCTTGGCGGTAGTCTGATTGATGAGGTTTTTGCTGGCCAAGTAGATATTGTAACATGTCCTCACTGTCTGCAGGATGGTGCCCTCGTGAATTTCAATGTGTGGGGAAGTCACTGCAGTCAGAAGAGCCTAAATACAGATCAGAAACTGTCACCTTCATGAACACTCACCTTCTTCCTGCTCCTCCCTGGCTAAACTTTTCTAGGAGTAGGCTTTATTGCTATTCTTTATAAATTCACAATATGGCTCTGCAAACTAAACTGGATGGATCAGTACTAAGTACCAACTTCTGCATTTAAAAGCAATTACTAACTCCCAAATATACAAATTACTGGAAGTAATTATGCTGTATCAAAGTAGGGCTTTTACTCATTTTTTTTTAAAAGCCAAACTTGTGAATGTTGACTGAAAAACCTAGAATGAAAAGTATAGACACTTCTCTCAGGATAAAAAAAAATGCTTGATCTCACCCACGCGAACCAGAAAACACATGTTTCAAAGGGCAGCATTGGTGAGTTTCGGGGGGCTTTGAGGGAGGTACAGCTGACACAGGGCCAATCCTCACACAACTAAAGTATGTAGGACCAAAGATTCAGAGGATCGGCCACGTCCATCTTGCTCTTGTTCCCTGACAAGCAGATGGTCCCATCTCATGCCAATCCATTCCTGGCAGCTGATGTGGCACGAGGAAGCAGAGTGCGGGACACAGGCATGGAGCAAGCTGGTGATAACAGTATCAAAGACCTGCTGAGAAATGGCAGGCTGGCAATTCAGATTTTCCAAGGGGAAAGACCAGAGGGTTTTGAGTCAATTAAACTCACAGCTGACTTACAATATTATCAGTGGAAGTTTACTGTGAAAATACACTTGGTTCTACTCTTCTGGTCTCAGGATATGCTAACCCACTCTGACCCTCAATAAAAGATCTAATTGATGCTTAAATTTTTCTATTCCAGCACAGTGCTGCCTGAGACAATTAACACATGGTTAAGTTTACACCTCATATTCCCAAAGGGGACCTGCTTTCTAAATGTAAAACCCAAACCAGACAAACAAACAGAAATACCTTAATAATTTGTAACTGAACCCCTTCATCTGTCTGCGGGCCCTGAAAACAATTGCAAATGGTTTCCACAATCCTGTCGATCAGTCGCTTCCCTGGGGCTCCGCTGTCGGGGGCGTTGCCTGTGATGTGTCCATATGCTATGAGTTTCTAAACGCAGAAAGAAGACAGATTAGAAGTTTCTGCCTGGCCAGTACTAAAGCTGCCCATGACAGCAAACGTCAGGCAGTGAGCATGGCCTTTCACTTCCAGTTTCTAGAGATGCCTCTGCTCCCAGGAGCCAGGCAGGCACAACCACTCTGTATGCAGCTACCTCCCATCTCCTGATAGTAGAAAATCCCAGTAACGGTGACACAGTGTCCAATGGCAATAGCAAGGCACAGAACACTCCCAGCACACAATTTCTTGGGCATAACCATATTAAAGACAAAGATGATGAGAGGTTATTTGGAGCTCAGTGAGAGGGTGGCTAGAGCGACACAGGGAGTGACTTAACATTAAAGGTAACATGTTTTACTAGAGAGGAAGAGAACTAAGAGCCACAGCAAGGATAAAACTAAGGCACTCTACTTTCCACTCTTATGGAATGCTGAATTATGTCTCTGTATTTTCTATTCCAAAAGTTAAAGTAAAGGCGGTAACTACATTCCATATCTGCATTATCAAATAATGTATGCTGTCTGTGACTGGACAGACGGGCTGCTTGGCCATGCTCTCTGTCTAGTTACAAATCAGTTTGGATACCTCACTCATTACTTTGACTTCAGCATGGAAAATCTAAAAGCCAGGGAACCTCAGAGGTCAGGATGATTTCTAAACCTGGCTGCGATCAGAATCACCTGAGGGAGTTCGTTAAAAATACAAATTCCAGAACATTAATCCAGGCCTTCTGAACCAGAAATCTGGGGGACAGAATCTGGGAATCAATTATTATTCTCCAAACTATCAAGGTTATTTTGATGGCTGACCAGATAAAGGGTGCTGGATTCTGAAATACTCCCTGCTTTTAGTAAGCTGGTGAAAATTCTTAAAAATACTGTTCCATTCTTATCCTTTTGGGCTTCTAATTGGTCATATCCTTGCCTCCGCCTGCACAAAGCAGATGAGAGCACCTGAGGTTACCCACAGTACTGCCACCACCCTGGAAGAAAGACAGGCCACTCTGCAGAGTCCTGACCTCAATTCTCAGTAACTTTCCCCAATCATTAGCTACAAAGCACCACCACTCAAAAAAACAAACAGAAAAACAAATGAAGAGAGTGGCTGACAGCAGAAATAGGACTGCTGGCTCAAGTGACTGAAGGAGCAGGAGTGATGACTGTGTCCTTGTGCTGCCCAAAATCCACCACCCAAGACCCCCAGGCAAGGGTGTGGAATGTGAGGGTCAAGTCCAGAGCCTGTCATCTCAGCACCCCACCTGCTGCTAACGCACAGTCTCCTACAGGGCAGGGCTGCTGCCTGGTAGGCAAGTTTTGGTTTTGACACTGTTACTACTCCTAATGAGCTCCAATCTGTGGTGGGCACTGCAATGTGAATGGGACAACAACTCCTAAAAGAGAATGCTGGAATGTAGGTACCTGGTGGGTGGTTCAGGAGCAGAGCACAGGTCAGCATGCATAAGGCCAAGGTTTGATTCTCAGCACACACACTGAGAGAGAGACAGACAGACAGACAGACAGACACACAGACAGACAAGAGTTACCATAATACTGAGGCTGCAAAGCAGAAATGGAGATGAATTACTGGACACTGGATTACTTAAAGGGACACATTACCCTTCAACCTGAAAGGGGTTTTCAGTATGATTTTACCTCCTATCTGTGCAGTGAGACAGGAACAAAGAAAAAGCAGAGCTCCTACACGCTGTAGGTCTTTCAGGTTTCACTTTCTCATGCTTCTGTGCCACAGGCACTGTGAGTAATACCATGGCAAGTACAACAGATGTGACTTTGTTTCTCATAGTTTATATTTTTAGGAGTGGCTAAATCAAAGCCAAAACTGAATGGGACCTTTAAGGCTCTGTATGATTTGTAGATACCACATCCCTGACTCCTCCTTCCCCTTGGCCACCCTGGTGATGTTCTTGTCTTAGTCCCGCCTGTACCTGAGAAGAGGCACAGAGGAGGGAGGCCTTTGGTTAGCTGGCCCCTGATGCATGTGGCTAAGGGGGCTGGCACAAGCAAGTCTTGACACAGAGGGAAAGATGGGAAAATATAAAACACTGTAATAGGCATTCACTGGACCCACTGTACAAGGGAACACTGTTCAATATAAAAAGTAAGCTGCAGAAACATTTGTACAGGTGATATTTATAGAAAAGAGGTAAAAAAGAAACAGAAGAACAAGAATTACAAACCTAAACAGGCAACTGGTTTTATGGTGGCTCAAGGGATTTGGGTCTTATATGTAAAGTTTAAATACTTTTTAAAAGAAAACAAAATATAAACAATTTAAATTTGTGTACATTTTTAAATGTACACAAAGTTTTCTGGAAATAAGTGCAATAGATAATACTTGTGATTTTAGAACAGCTCATACCAATGATTTCCTACAAATTTCATTGAGAAATTGTTTTCAATGAAGAAAACAATTCTAAGTTTTATCTTGTGATTTTAAAAGTTCTATTTTTGTGGTAATGTATGTCTGTAATCCCAGCTACTGGTGACACTAAGGCTGGAGGATTACAAGTTTGAGGAAAGCCTGGGCAAGTTAGTGAGATTCTATCTCAAAAATAAAAATAAAAATAAAAATAAAAATGAAAAGGTCTGGGGATTTAGCTTAGTGGTAAAGTGCTTGCCTAATATGCACAAGGGCCTGGGCTCAATCCCCAATGACAAAAGAAAAAAAACTTTTATTTTTGTATGCTTATAGTGTATCAATTTTAGTAAGTTATATATATGTGTAAAAAAAATTTTTTTTGTCTTTTTCAAGACAGGATCTCACTATGTAGTTCAGGCTGGCCTTGAGCTTATAGCCCAGGCTGGTCTCCAACTTGCAACAATCCTCTCGCCTAAGCCTTCCAAGTGCTGGCATTACAGGCATGTGCCACCACACCTGGCTTACACATAAAATTTTAAATTGAAGAAATATGAGTATATTAGGATAATGAAAAAATTCTTATTATCAATGTGACCAGCAAAACTTTAGGGAGGAAAGACTGACCCCAGTCCTCTTTACCTGAACCTTGGCACTGGCAAAGCGTGCAATGGACCAAGATCTGAATGAAAGGAACACAGGGGACTTCTTACTGCTTGACAAGTCAGCAGAGGAGGTCGCCACACTTCCCAGAGGGGAGAGGGAATCTAAATGGGCTCAGGGAAAACCAAAACCTGGACCATCTTTGCTCCTATCATCACTCCAAGCTAAATGAATGACAAACCACAGTATGGACTTCTCTTGCAGCTGGCTTCAATTCTGCCCAAACCAGACTTTACCTCTATACCCTGGCCTTCCACTTCCAAGACAGAATTTCCTCACTCAACTCTGAGAAAGTCCAATCAAACAGGCTTAGCAAGATAGCTAACAAAGAGAAAGAGGAAGTACAGCTCTTCATTCAGTAATCCAGAGAACACCCAGCCATTTTGTCATAAAACGGACGACACATTTTGCATCTGTATACTAAGCAAAGAAACCCTAATTTACCTATTAAATTCCAGAGAACTCCATTCTAAAAAGAAAGATGACCATACACCTTAAGCCCAATGTTCTCAGTGGGGTGAAATAAAGCAGAACAAGTGACATACATATACATATGGACTCCTAGATACAGATTATTTCTGTTATTACAGAGGCCAGAATCACAAGTAATAGTTAAGAGCAAGGGTCCACGATTTTTTTCTGTAAAAGACCATGTACTAAATATTTAGGTTGTGTGAGTCCTGTCATGTCCATTGCAACCATTCAGCTGGGCCACAGGAGGAGGAAAGCAAACATAGGCAATATATAAATGAATGGACATGGATGTTGCTAGAAACTCAAGGTATGTTTTCTTCCCCTCCAAACCCGTAAGTTAAAGTTCTAACCTCCAATGTGATGATATTAGGAACTTGGGTTTTGGGGAGGTAATTCAGCTTATTTAAGATCATGAGGGAGGGAGTCCTCATGATGGGATAGTGCTTCATAAAGAGATCCAGCTAGCTTGGCAGGCCATAAGCCAGAGAGAGGGTCTTCATTAGGAAGCAAATAATCAAGACCTGATGTTGGATTACCTAGCCTCCACAACTTTGAGAAATAAACATGTGATATTTAAGCCATCCAGTGTACAGTGTTTTGTTATAAAATACCAGCTTGAGATGTAAATGCTTTGATAAAACTTTATTTATGAAAGCAAGCAGCAGTTAGGTATGGTAGCACAGCGTATTTAATCCCTGCTATTCCAGAGGATGAAGCGGGAGGATTGGAAGTTTGAGCCCAGTCTGTACAACTTAGCAAGACCCTGTTTCCAAATAAGATAAAAAGGGCTGGGGATGTAGCTTAATGATGCAGCACCCCTGTGGGCAATTCTCTGTACAAAACCCCCCCAAAGCCAGTCAGCAGGTTAGATTTGGCTCACAGGCCATAACTAAACTCTAAGAATGTAAGTGTGGGATCAAAGTCCTAGATATCTACCCCCAATTTCATCAATTCCTGGCCAGGAGACCTCAGATTGGACTGTTCACTCTATTCTCTAAGCTTCAGTTTCCTCAATTCTAAAATGAGGATGGAAGCAAGTGTCTGAGGGTTACTGAAAAAGATTAAACATGGTAATACGGGCAAAGCCTTCAGGTCCACACAGGTTGAAAGCCAATGCAAATTATTCTCAGTAAAATAACCACTAGCACCAGCTCACAAACTAAACCATATCATGGGGAGAAAACAGCTAAAAATAAACTCACATCAAATTTCTTCAGAAAACATTCACAGTATCATATATTTTAGGACAGAAGTAGGACTTTGCCTGCCATTTAAAGATTCTTGGCTCATTGAATGTTTCACATAGAACGATCTGTACAAATGATCTTGAATGAGAAAAATGGCTTTTCATTTGGAAAAGCTGCTTCTGTGAAAAAACTCATCAATTCTCAAGTATATCAAAGAAGAGAAATTAACAGAGTAAATATTAGAATCGGAATGCCCAAAATGTGGCACGCCCACTGCCACTTTGCAGTCCTGTGCCCTGGCAGACATTACCAATTGATGACAGCACTTTTCCCCAAGAAACCTGTATGAGGTTTTACGTATCTTTTCAACACAGACCCTTCTGTTCTAGAAAGTAATGGTAAACTGTGTCTCTTCAGTATATTTAAATTGAGTATTCAAATTTTTCATTGATGTAGTACTGGTACTTGCCACTGAGGTACCAGAAAAAAAAAAAAAAAGTCCTTAGATTTCATCAGAAGCTTCAGGAGTATGTCTTGAGAAAACACAGGAATGCTGGACCAGGAATTAAGAAACTCACGTTGCAGTTCTTCCACTATCTGTTGGACAAGTCACCCTAACTTTTCTATTCTTGCTTCTTCATCAGGAAAAGATCACTGATAATGAAATTACTGTGGCTCTACCAAGTCCATCTACATCATTTGCAGATTCTGTACTTCAAATGCAGCTACTCACTAAAATGTATTTGAAAGCCCTAAATCAATACTTATCAACTTTTGAGCCACTTGTGGACATCTGCTGAGCAGTGAAAAATGTGAGTCATGTGATGCCTGTGTCCTCGCTCGTGAACACTCTGCCTTCTGTTTCAGTTTTCCAGAGCCAACAAGTGTCTTCTACAGTATATTTAGTGTCATGTTTTTCACATTTTTGTCCTATTTTGCTTTTCACAATGGCTCTTAGGCATGTGCTGAACTGCATTCCAGTGTTTAAGGACAAGTGGGCAATGATACGCCTCTGGAGAAACTACATGTGTTCGATAAGCTTTGTTCCCAGATGTGTCACCGTGTTGCTGCCAGTTCAGTGTTAACGAATTAACAATACCTATTAAATAAGGTATCTTTAAAAAGAATCACAGAGTATAAAGTTATATACTCGTCAGCTGATGGAAATGTTGTGACTAGAAAGTCACAGGAATCTAACCCGATATGTATGTCAGCATTCACTAATTCATGTTTACAGTGACTTTATTGCAGAACATAACTACTATAAATAATGAATGTGACTATATTCCTACGCTTCATGTTATGACAATACCACCAAAAAAGAGGCTCTATAAAAGTACTTTATATGCTTATGTGTATCAAATAATCCAAATAATGCTAGAAAAACATAACATCAAAGAGTACAACAAAGTATTTCTAGAGAACAAATTCCCATTTTAGCTAAGAAGCTCAAACCCCTCTCCCTTCCTCTTCCATGAGATCTCCACCAAGAGTAAGCTGAATGGCTTCTTTCTCCACCGCCAAGGGCAGGCTGAGTGTCCAGGGCCATGCCCAGCACGGCTCTATGTAAGAAGTACCTGTCGCTTGACGGAAACCTCTTTATCTCATCAAGTCTAAACATGGTACCTGCAAGCAGTCGAGGGATGTGCTGACCACCCGGGGGGACTTGGACTGGCAGGCTAGCTCAAATGGAAGGAAATACTTGTCAGCTTCAATGAAGTTTGCCTTTGGTGGTGCCGCAGCGCCCAGCCTAGAGGAGGTAGGCAACAGAGGGCAGAGAAGAGGTTTTATGTTTTGTTTTGCTTTTTAAGCTTGTTTTCCCTATACCTTACTCTAACTTCCCATTATATTGGCAACCATTTAATTAAAAGTGCCTACAGACTATGTCTTGGGGCTGGTCAATTAAAAGTTGAACACACGTAACTTTAGGAAACTGTCAAAGGGACACAGACAGAGAGCAAGGTCTGTTTGATTAGTGACCTGAGTCATCAGTATCCTAGGAGCAGCTGTGCTACAGCTATAGCTCTAAAATGTCACTAACTGGCTTCGACACCATGAAGGTCAGCAGCAGCCACTTACACAGCCTGCTGTCTTCAAAGTATGCCAACCAAAAAACAAGGGCGCTGCCTCCTCTCTCAAGAAAGGATACAATGGCATTAATTCGACCTTCTGTAACCTTTCCTCCGAGTATGCAAGCACTGAGGCAGTAACCTATTAACCTAGGGTTAGTTCAGACACACCAGTTGTGTTCTGTTGTGTGTTAACACAGTGCTGGGGAGGGTGTGCCATTCCTGAGGATTAGAAACATGAGAAACATACAGAATGTACAGAAAAGGATGGCCACACCAGGTGTGGTGGCACACAGGTATAACATGGAGGCTGAGGCAGGAAAGATTGTGCGTTTGAGCCCAGACTAGGCAACTTATCAAGACCTTGTCTCAAAATTAATGAAAAGAGGGTGTGTATAGGTCAATGGTAGGGTATCTGAGTTAATTCTCAGAACTGAAAAAAAAAAGTGGTGGGGGAATGGCTACTACCTGCCCCTTCATGCTGTATTTTAGCAAGGACAAAGGTCTGTTGCTTACCTCTGCTTTTCTATTTCTGCTTTAATTTCATCTGTTGGGAGAAGAAGTAAAAGCTTATTAGGAGGATGCAAAATTTATGGAAAAGAAAACTTTATTACAAGGCATTTGAAAACCACTAAAAAGAAGGTTTATGAGATTTTTAAATACTAAAATTTTGATCTGAAGTGAAACAATTATAACAGCAGTAAAAACAGCTAACACTTAGATAGTACTGTAGTTACTATGTCCTAAGCATTATTCTAATCATGTTTTAATTCATTTAATGCTCACAACAATCTTATGACATGGGTACTACTATGACTTCTATCTTGTTTAGCAATTTTTCAACCTAGGCCCTACTGACATCTGAGAAAGATAAATCTTTATTATGAGGTATGTGCACTGTAGGTTTAGAAACATCTCTGACCACCACCCTCCCTCCTGCCTGCAGTCTCGTTACCAAAAACATCTCTGGACACTGCCAAGTGTCCTCTGGGCCAAACTCGCATGGATGAGAACCAGTGATTTTGATAAGGAAACCAAGGCAGAAAAAGAATAAGCAACTTGCTTGCTATGTATACATCAAGGTCTGAGGAACCAGAATTTGAATGCAGCCACCGTGGTTCTGCAGTCCATCTCCTTTCTACCTACTTCCTCACTCAGCAGAGAGTATGTTAGCATTGGTTAGCACAATATCCTGGCAAGGAAGCAACATTTCAACTGCAAAAATATGCACGGAAGACTGGATACAAATGCAAGAAATATTGAAGCAAATATAATAAAATATTGATAGTAGTGGGATGGTGTTTTTTTATTCTTTTTCCCACTTTCCATCATAAGCATATACTTTAATAAACTCTTTTTAAAACAACTGTGGTAACCTAAAGTAATTTAAAGTGCACCATTTTTTTTTTCAGTACCAGAAACTGAACTCATGACCTCGTGCTTGCCAGGCAGGCGCTATGTCACTGAGCTGTACATCTCTGGCCCCTAAAGTGCATCATTTTAACCATCTTTAGTATATAGGTCAGTGACGTTAAATAATTCACACTGTTATGCTAAACTATCTGTTCTGGTGAGTTGAAAGAAATTTTAAAATTTTTATTTATGGAGGTTACAATTCCTACAGTTAAGCTATGGAAATAGTATCATTACTCAGAAATCACAGTCTCAGATAGTCTTACTTCTAGGAGAACAAAGTTTTATGCCACTCAGACAACACAACATCCTGCCTGAATACACAGAACCTCCCCACATCCACTCAGCAGAAGGTATTTCTACATTAGGCCCCCAGGCTCCATATTTTATCAAAGCAGCTCTAAGTGCTTAGTGTTGAGGACACAACAGGACAGGGTCCTGGAGGTTACTAGTTTCTTTTCTTTCCTTTTTTTTTTTTTTGAGACAGGGCCTCACTATGTAGTCAAGGCTGGTCTCAAACTCACAGCAATCCTCCTGCCTCAGCCTCCCAAGTGCCAGGATTACAGGTATGCAACACCACACATGGCTTAGTTTCCCCTTTTTGGACAATGCTATCTTTGATAGAATGTTAAGTGACAGAAACCAAGTAATTGGACTTGCTACACACAATACCTTTTAACCTTCTAGCCGATCTTTAATGCCTTTTTACTATACACATTAAAAACAAAACAAAACAAGGGCTGGGGATTTAGCTCAGTGGCATAAGCGCCTGCCTTGCAAGCACGCAGTCGTGAGTTCGATCCCCAGTACCAAAAAAAAAAAAAAAAAAAAAAAAATGCCCAGGTGACTAATACCAAGCATTATGCTCATGGGCTATAAGACTTGTGACACAAGTTATAGGGAGTTGTGTGGCATGGATTCTGCCCTTCATAGACAAGAATTCTCTAAGGAAAGAGCTCTGACTTCCCCTAGCAGAGGTTCTCAAGGCTGTGAGAGTGGCCCAGGACATTCACCCCACAAAGCTGGTGGTCAACCTTTCCACTTTTAGCAACCTAGGCCAATAATTCCAAGGCTCTGCTTGGGTGACAAGATCATCTGCCACTCTGTGACCCAAAAGGGGGCACTGCTACCTTAGTTCACATGTAAGGTTTCCTTCTAGTCTTTAGTCACGATTACCTAATTAGAACTCAGTTTATATGTTAAATGCATCTGAAGTACCCAGGCCATCTTCAGCATCCATGCTGGCTTCTGAGCTCTTGAACAATTTCTGTTTTTTTTTTTTCTTTTTTGTACCGGGGATTGAACTCATGACCTCCTGCTTGCCAGGCAGATGCGTTGGCCGCTGAGCTAAATCCCCAGCCCTACAATTTCTGTTTTGAAATGCCACTGGTGCCAACCATTAGTCAATGAGTCCCACACCATGATGGCTCCTTAAAGTACCCAAGAAGCATCAAGAGTAACAAAACTAAATGGTACTAGTCCCTCTATAGACCCTGATACCAGAGGAGTTCACTTTCCTGATTTTTTTCCAGAAGTCAAAATGTAGATGTTATGTAACAGCTCAGACTGCAATTCAAAGCAACTTCAATTTTTTTTTTTTCCTGGTACTGGGAACTGAACTCACAACCTCATGCTTGCCAGGCAGGCACTGTGCTGCTGAGCTACATTCCTGGCCCACAACTTTAATTTTTGAAAAACATTCTGGTTCAAGTAAGACTGATTTGCAGGCTGCCCTGCTTCTGAGGTTTCTAGTTCTCCAATTTCTGTTTTAAGGGACAGGAAAGAGCCCAGGAGAAAGTGCTTCACTTGCTGCAATAAAGTAAATGCAGGAGATAAAGTGGCTTTTATTCTGGCATTTGAGCTGTCTCTCTCAGAGAGGGTCTCTCTCCTGCTACCTACCAGTCCGCCATCTTGTCTCACTCCACTCACATCCAATCTTTAAAAAGGCACAGAAATAGAAGTATAGCTCATTGGTGAACACTTGTCTAGCATGTACAAGGCCCTGGGTTTGATTCCCAGCATGACACTTCGAGAGGTTCTGGCTACTCCTCTCTGGCCGCGGCAGCTCGGACACTCGACACCAGACTAGGCCGATAAAGTGGCTTTTAACGACTATGACCAACACTACAAGGACAAAATACTAAGTTTTGTAGAAGCTAAAATAGCCAAAAAGCAAAGAACCACCAAGGAGCCAGAGAACCAGAGTTAGAGGCCAAACTCTACTATGAATTTTATAGATGAAGAAACAGGATCCAAGGAAGTTACCAGGTAGACCTGAGACTTGCACCCAGAAAATCAGACTCCAGAACCTGTGTTCCTAACCTCTTAGGTCCCTGACTTTCTTTCTTTTTTTTTTTTTTTTGGTACCAGGGATCGAACTCATGACCTCGAGCTTGCCAGTATAATCCCCGGCCCAGGTCCCTGACTTTCAAATAAGGTCAAAGAATTAAGCTGGGGATTTAGCTCAGCAGCATAAGTGCCTGCCTTGCAAGTGTGTGGTCATGAGTTCAATCCCCAGTACCGATAAAAAAAAAAAAGAATTAACCTGTAAACTATAAATGCAGAGCAACATAAATATGTGGTTTTGCTAACACTGATTAAAAACCACAAGTGCTGCAACTATGCATAGTTCAAAACAGTGGTATTTTCCCCACCTGTGACCTCCCTCCAGCTGGGAAAGCTAGTTTACACTCAGCTCTGAAGTCTGTCTTTTCTAACCTACTACAACATGACCACCAAAACGCACCCTGGGTTTTGAATGGGAGTCAGGGCTGCTGTGACTCGTAGTGGCAGCAGGACCCAGTAACTGCAGAGGAGAGTCTTCTCTGTGAACCACTGCCAGAAAGCCAAGCTTCTGAATTCCATGTTCACAAATTTTTCTCTAGATTTTAAAATTTATCCTTAAAGTCTCAAGAATTAGGACTTGCTGCACTTTCTAAATGACCTTTTGTTGAAGAAAAAAAAAATTCTGAAAATCCTCTCCACTGGGCACAGCAGAGATCCAGAGGGTACAGTGCCTTTTTATAGGGGAGGGAGGAAGCCTGACAAGTAGCCAGGAGGGGGCAGCCTGTTCCACCTACTGTGGGTTGTTCATTCTAGGTGCTGCTGTGCGAAGAGAAGTGGCCAGAACAGAAACAGGGAAACCAATCAGGAGATGTCTGCTAATAATCCACTGATAATGGCCTCTAGCAGAGAGAAGCATCAGTTTGAAGCTGATTACAGAGGCATTTCTATAGGCTGGAAATGTTCAGAGAGTAGTCCCTAGTGTCATATGGTCCCACCTAACAGTTGGGTTCTGAGTATACTGGGTGACACAACTGTTTTCCCCACTAAAAGGGGGGAGAAAAAAGAACCAGGGAAAAATGTCAGGCAGGGGGTCCCACAGCCTGGCACAGGCTGGTGGGTTAAGAAAAGAAATTGATTCAAGATTCAGAGCTGGATTCAGACCCAGTATGGACATCTAGTAGCTAAATGATGAATTATTAAACCTTTCTGAATCTTGACTCTTACTCTAAAACTCTGGATGACAAGCAGCAGCCCATTAAAAAACAAAACGAAAAAAAACAAAACCAGCAGCCCATATGCTCCAGAGACTATAATGGGGCACTTGAGTAAAGGTAACTCTCTTGACAACCCTTTGAGATGTCCTGACAGATTACTGACTAGGGCAGTGGCTGGCACACAACAGGTGGCCAATATGTGTCAGTTCTCTTGGTCTTATTTCAAAACAAAAGTCAGCAGAAGTGCAAACATTCCACTGCCATCTGTGGAGCCAAGCCAAGGGAAAAAGAAAATGAGTTAAACAACAGTATTCACCACTGTGGACATTTAGGAATTGATCACCAGCAGCAGGTGCTCATTCTGTCCTCACTGCAGCTGAAGGTGACGAGAGCCTAGTAATCATTCATGTCCTCCACAACCAGTCCACAGGTGGAGTCTGAGAAAAGAGAAGCTAAGCTTCGTGGGAAGGGCTCTCTGCAGTGAGGTTGTCTGATCCAGCCCCCACCCACTCGAGGAGGAGCACATCCCAGCAGGTGCTGCCTTCCATCTGCCAATGAAGCAATCAGAGGCACTGGGTAAGCAGACTGGAAGGGAGGGAGACTGGTGGCACGGGGTGGGGCTGATGCATGCGGAAAGCCGGTGTTCCCAGGAAATCATTTCTGGGGATTGTCACACCTGTATGAATGTGTCATACATCCCCATTCATCAGCAATTCTGGCACTGGCACTTCATCCCTCCCACTCCTAAAGTGAATCCAACAGTAACCAACATCCTCATGCTCAACTCCGTCCAATAATCCTATTCATGGTCAGTGTCCCCAAATCCCACGCATCTCTTCAAACACCTGACAGTCATAGGCCTCCCTACTATCCACACCAGTGCTGACCCTGGATTCCTTCAACTCCTCTGATCATCTTCTGCACTCCAAGCTAGCCTGGGTGATCGTCACACTCTGAAGCTTTTCTGCACGTGGAAGCGAAGCATTTCTAGCTCTTTCTTATTCTCTGCCTACACCCTCCTCTCCTCCCAGCTGACCCACTCAAGTGCTCCCAGGAGGACCTCATGTTGGCCCGTCAGACATTACCACAGTCAACACATTAGCTTTCCTCTTTGCCATTTCCCAGGAGGAATCTCATTAGCCGGACTGCTGAAAGAATGACAGCTGATCAATAGCCCCATCTCCCTCTGACCTTTGGTCTTAATTTGTAGCAAAATCCCAAACTAATATTACACTACCATGCTTGCGGGCTGCTGGTAACAGACAGGCTGGGGGGTCTGTGAAGCTGTAATCACCAACCTCAGAAGGAGCCTAAATGCTGCCAGTTAATCCCATGTTCTCCAGTTCTCCACAATGAATGCTGCACATTACTCTCCTCTAATAGCCCATCTCTTCTCTCCTAATTGGCACCATTATGTCACTTTCCTCTTTACGCATGCACAACTGAGGGAAGCTGCCTCCTACATCACTCAGCAATTAGAAGCTGCCACATGGAGACTCCCCTGACTTCCTCTTAGCGAATCTTCAAACTGACCTACTTTGTACCCACCCTCTCCCCGGGGCCTACTGTGGAAGTCTCCAGTCCCTCCTTTGTGGGCCCCTATCCCTGCCTGCTCCTCCATTCTCTCCACACTACACACAACCTGACACTTGCACCACTGCCACCACCCCAGCAGCCTCTTCACGGTCCCACAGTGTCAGCCCCTCCCCTCCCACCTGCTCCAGCTTTTCTTCACGCTGTAGCCAGAGGGATTTCCTCAGAGCATAGATCTGAGTAAAATACTCAAATCCTCTCAAAACTCCCAATGTCTTCCTGACTCATTCAGAGTGAATTCTGAATCCTGGCACTGGCCTCCAGGCCTCTGTGCTCCTCCCTGCCTCCCTGTGGTCTGGCCATCTACCACGTGGCTGCCCTCGGCTGCCCTCCCTCCCCCGGGATCCCCAGGTTCACTCCATTCAGTTTAGGCCTCAAATGTCGAGTGCTGGCTAGACGCCTCCCTCACCACTAAAAACAGCCACCCTGTCCTTCTTGTCACCTTGTAGCTCTTAAACGCCTTTACTTCATTATACTCTGATATTTCTAATTTTCTCCATAGCATTTATCACCTTACACATACTATGTATTAGCACATGTATCTGTTGTCTTCCGCAAGAGAATATCAATTCTGTGACAACACAGTCTCTGCTAGGCTTACCACTGTATTCCTAAGCCCCCATAACTCCTTAGTACAGGGTAACAGGCACTCAAAATCTGTTCAATGAATGAATAAATTGTGTTTTCTCTTTCCTACATTATTTAACTTCTCTCTCATTTGGCTCCCTTCCCAGTGACATTTAAATAAGTTCGAGTCTTTTCTACCTCTAAAACCAAACAAAACAGAACAAAAATCTTCCATGAGCCACGTCTCCCTCCTCTTCGCAGCACAGCCAAAGCTGGGGTAAGACGTGGCCGTGTTCACTGTGTATTTCCTTGGCTACCACTCCCACCTCAGCCAACTCCAGTCTACTTTCACCTGCCTTGAGCCACAAGAATGACTCAAGTGAGAGCCAACAATGACCTGCATGTTTCTAAGTTTGATGGACATTTTTCCAGTTTTCATCTGACTTGACTTCCCTATAGCACTTGACCCTCTGACCTTATGCTTCTTGAAACTTTCTCTACTGGCTTCATAAACACATAATTCTTCTGTCCATTCCTCATAGTCCTATCTCTCCTCACTTTCTTCTGCAGACTTGACCTTCTCTGCTCAGCTGGGAAAGGCTAGAGGTCCTCAGGCCCAGGACCCCAACCTGCCTCTTGCTCCCTGCATTCTTTCTTACCAGGTCCTCAGTCCCCACCCAGACTGATGGCTCCTAGATTCCTATGTCTCACCCTGGCCACTTTTATGAGCATCAGGTTCCAGCCACTTCCTATTACATGTGTCCAACTGGATGCTCCAAGGTAGCTCCAAGCCCCAACTCAGACCGATCTCCCTTCCTCCCATCTTAAAGAGCAGCAGCACCACCCATTCTTCACAGCCCTCCCTTTCTTGTGCTATTACCTCATCTTTACCAGGTTTTCTTAGCATTACTTCCTAACCAGATCCTGAGTCCATTCACTTTGTTCCATTTCTGTGCTAGGGCACCAGGAACTCTCAGCTGCCTCTTCACTGCTCCCCAGAAATCCTGGGCTTCCCAGATACTGTCATCATGGTGGCCCAAGAGATCTTTAGAAACGTGGCCATCTTAACACCTTCCTCCCTGTTTAAAACTCTTTACTGCCATCCCACTTATTCTCAACCAAAATATCAGTCCTCACCATGACCTCCAGGGCTCTGCACAGTGGGGCCCGGGGCGTCACCTCATCCCTAAATACATTTGCCCTTCACTCACCATGTTCTAATCTCACAGTGGCCTCTTTCAGTTTCCTCTGAAAGGCTGTTTTCTCTGCAAAAACATCTTTTTTATTTTTATCTTTTCTTTTCTGATGCTACTCAAGATTGAATGTAGGGCTTTGTATTTAGCTACATCCCCAGCTCTTTAAAAAAATTTTTTTTAAAAGACAGTCTCACTAAGTCACTTAAGTTGCCTACCCTAAATTGCAATCTTCCTGCCTTGGCCTTCCCAAGTGCTGTGTCTGTAGGCACGCACCACCATGCTAGGCCAACCTGTTTACTGTCATTCATCATTCAGACTCAAACCTTGCTCAGATTCAACTCCCTCACTCCTTCTCTGCCCATTTTTATGACTTGGCTCCTGTCAGCAGGAGAGCTTAGGCTGATCCAGAGAGCATGATCATCTGAATAACATCTATCTCGCCCCTTGGACTGCACAGTCTATCAGAACAAGTTGTGCTGTTTTTTCCCCCTTACAACATGACATAGGATGTGGCACTCAAGTAAATATCTTCTGGACGAGGGTCAGTTTGGGTCAGTCAACAGACAAAAGGACTAGTATATTCAGGACAAGGAATACACACTGATCAACCACTCCTTAAGATTGAAGGGAATTTTTAAAAGTTTACATGAGAAGGCAGTTTTCCCCACAAAAAAATTAAACCTAATAAAACACCAAGCTAAAAAGCTTATTTAGAACCTATGCCATAAACCAAAACAAGGAAGATTCCAGTAATGAATCAGCAAACGTAATTTTTAAGATAACTTTTCTGGGAAAGAAAGTCAAGTAATTTCCTGGCCAGCCCCCCAAACCTAGAGAAAATGGTGAGAACTAAACACAGCTCTGTGCTATTTATATAGAAAACTCCATGTTCTTGCTGATTAAGTACACATTTTCACAAGTTCACTCTTTTCCATAAAGTGCTATTTTTCCCTAGCACTGCTTTCAGAGTCTCCCCTGAGATCTACAAGCACAGGACAGAGCTCTAATCCATTCAACTAACCTCTTGCTTCATCCCTATGGCAATGTCTACGAGTCACAAAAAGGTCCATAAACCAACTAAGAGAGGAGGCAGAGATGGGCACACATTCACTTCTCTCTCCTTTAAATACAGGAATGCAAAGGCCTCTTAATTCTACAAGGTCACTGCTAGGTACCAGGTCTGTGTCACTCACTGCTCACTTAACCTTGACAAAAGCCTGACATAGGAAACCCCAAATTTATCATTTCAGGAAACTGAGGCCCCAAGAAGCTAAATTATTAGCCCAAGTTTACAGAACTATCCATAAGCAAAGTTTCAAACTGGGCTCTAGATAAAATTTCCACCAGTCAATAAACAAACACTTTTGATAATCAATAGCAATCCAATGTTTTGGTTTTTAAATTTTTTTAAATTAGTATGTTTGCAGTACATAATGTTTAGACCAATTGCAGGGAGTTGGTACATGTACACAACACATCTTAATTTTTTTTCATTCCCTGCAATCCAATGTTTAGCTGCTGCTTCTAAACAGATGATCACCTGTAGAAACATCATAAAGCTTTTCAACAAAAAGCAGTCTACCAGGGTCACGAGGCCTACTATTTCTCAAAACACTCATGAAATATGGCATCTGTAGACAAAATGTTTAATCAAAACCCTAGAATTTGCTAATGTTAAAGGCTTTATTTTGGACAGTATTTCAATTTAAAGCTTTATTTTATTTGAAACATAATTTACAGATTTTTTTTCTTCCTAATGGTAAGAATAATATTTTTGGTTTTAGGGAGTCTTTTTGGTGCTAAGGATTGAATTCAGGGCTCCATATATGCTAAACATACATTGTAACCACTGAGTTATACCTCCAGCCCTAAATACCAAATGCTTTATGCGTATTAATTCACGAAGATCTATGAGTAACTGGCTCGCTCCCCAGTGATATTTAAACAAGCTAAGTCTTTTCCACCTTTAAACAAACACATACTTCCCCTGAGCCACATGTCCCCCTCCTATTTGCAAGTATCCGAAGCTGAGGCAAGAGGCGACTGTCTGTGCTATTTCTTTACCTCCTACTCTTGTCTCAGCCCATTCCACTCTGCTTCCACCTGCACTGTGTCACCAAAACAGCTCAACACAATGCTCACCAATGACTTGAGTGTCTACAAGCCTGTATATTAAACAGGGCAGCAAATCTAAGAATGGACTTAGTGCTCTAGATGTTAGGACAGTAGCGCTCTTGTAGCTGAGCTTCTCCACCTGGCTGTGCAGCCATGAGTGGGCTGCTCGCTGAGCCTTGGTTTCCCATTGGTTGACATTCCCTCAAACAGACATGACTGCAAAAGTAGTAAGAGGGAGTTTACTGCTGCTGTTGCTGAGATACCATAAATCAGAAACATTTATCTCCAATGAATCTTAAGTGAGACCAACTTTGCATACTCATTCTTTCTTCAAGTCTCTAACTCCCAAAGACATGCAATAAAAAGCAGCAGAAAAAAACCTGCCACATTTTTTACTACAAGCTTTCAAATACATCTCAAAATGCAGCTATAATATGGTCTCTCTACTGAAACTTCACCACAATAAAATGACAGTTTTCAAAGACTTCACTGTTTTTCTTACAAACGTTCATGGAGGTGCAATCAAACATGTTAGAAACAGTAGATGTCTTAGACTCTAGAGCCAGGTACCTGTGTTCATACTGCAATTCTATCACTTAATGGCTGAGTTACCCTGGCCAACTAATTTAATTTCTCTAGGCTTCAGTATAGATAATAACAGTAAGAACTAAAGCACGTGACACAACACGTGGCACTTAGAAATGGTTAATACAGGGTGTATATCATATAGCTATTATAGAACATGCAATTACAAAAAGTCTTTCCATTTCATATGAAAAATATATACGTTTACTACTCATTTTATATTTTCATGATAGTAGCTGAGAATAATGACAAGTAACAAGAGCATTCTGCCCTTACTTAGCACTTTGTGCATATTAAATACTGTATCTTTTTTCATATCTATAAGTGAAAAGAGCTCATATCTACAATTCAGCTATCTCTCTTTTTTTTTTTTTTGGTACCAGGGATCGAACTCATGACCTTGCACTTGCCAGGCAGGCACTTATGCCACTGAGCTAAATCGCCAGCTCCGATTCAGTTAAATTATAGACAAAATTTTCCTTATTCAATTTAAAACATTTTTTTTTGTCAAGCCTACAAACAATATGATTTAAGAGAAGCAGTATGACTTAAAGAGACTTCATGAGAAAAGATGGGCCTTAAAAAAAGATAATTATAAAAGATTTTAACAATATAATTATATTTCCCAACAGGGCTAAAAGGCTGAAGAGTATTAATACATATCAAAACTTCGTTAACAAGGTAAAGAGCAGCAACACTTTTAGGGTGATGGCTACTCTCATGATTTCTCCAAGCAAAGGTTAGAAGGGTAATATCACAACATGGACAGTCATTTGGTATTTGGAGTAGACGGATCATTGAGATTACCCCAAACCTGTTCCATCTTGATTATCATTGCTTTTACAAAGGACAACCCCTATCTCCACTAAGCTTAGCAACTGAATACAACAATAAACAGCTTGGGCTGGGGATTTAGCTCAGTGGCTTAAGCGCCTGCCTGGCAAGTGCGAGGTCGTGAGTTCGATCCCCGGTACCAAAAAAAAAAAAACAAAAAAAAACAATAAACAGCTTTTCA
>PVJX010014836.1:0-19748 GCA_004027295.1 Dolichotis patagonum | reverse complement strand
CTGAACCATACCCAACCCAACTAACTTAATCTTTATAGTAATCTTACGAGGAACACATTAGATTAAGTGACCTGCCCAAGATCACATATACTGTATAATAAGTTAGAAGAGAGGGGATTTGAACCCAGGAAACCTTTTTTCTTAGAGACTGGGTCTTGTTCTGTAATTTAGGGTGGCCTTAAACTCTACAGAGTTTAGGTGATTTCAAACTCGAGAAAATCCTGCTGCTTCAGCCTCCCGAGTGCTGGGATTACAGGCGTGTGCCACCAAGCTCAGCTGACCCAAGAAGCCTTGAGTCTCAGACATTACACTCCAACCTTCTAACAGACACAGGATACAGCCCTTGCAGCCCTGATCCCTTCCCCCAATACACTACAACTGCTGGGACCCTATCACAGAAGCTGTTTCCTGTAATTACTCTATCATCAAAGCATTTCAACTCTGAGAGTCACTTACAGTTCCTCTTATCACATAACCACAGTCTACACATACTGATCTCTAAGGTACCAACATTAGAATGCTTTTTATACATGGACTTGTTTCAGCTGTTTCCCCAAATTTCTCTTCTCAAATGGGACCACTAGACACAAGACTGGGACTTGAGATACAGAGTGAAATGTCACTAGGTACTGTGCAATGTTTTCTAATGGTCATAAATGGTCATTTCTATTCAACAGCAATTATTCTCTTAGAAGATGGCCACTTTAAACCAATGCTGTTAAAAAATAATTTAAATAAAAATTTTTCAAAAATCAATGCTGTATGAGTTCCCTATGGTAGTTCCTATTCTGCCCTTGGTAGTTCCCATTTTGTTATCTTTAATGATGCGCCACCACTCCTATTTGCTAGTCCCCTAACCTGTGGCCAAATTATTCCTATCTAGGCCATTTCTTGCAGTTCACTACTAAAACACTTAAAACTTGTGCTTCACAATTAGGGTTGGAAAATTTGAACTTTTGAACAAAGGTGACGCAAAAACATCTAATAAACTCTCAATGTTATGGTCCTTTACAGCTCACACAATTTAAAAGCTTTCAGGAGGTTCTAACAATGCCACACACAATTTGATGAATTTTTTTGTTTTTGTTTTGTTTTGGTACCAGCAATTGAACTCAGGACCTCATGTCTTGCCAGGCTCTGTGCTGAGCTATATACCTGGCCCTTTCTATTGGTTTTTTGAGATAGGGTCTCACTATGTAGTTCAGTGTCATCTTGAACTCACTATGTAGCCCAGGCTGGCCTCAAACTTGCAGCAATCCTCTTGCCTCAGCCTCCGGAATGCTAGAATTATGGGCATGTGCCACCATGCTTGGCTAATCGGGTGAAATTTTTATGTTAAGAAATTTTTGAAGAAGAAATGAGCACTGGGCATGGTGGTGCATGCCTGTAATCCCAGTGCTAGGGAGGCTGAGGCAGGAGGATCACTGTGAGTTCAAGACCAGCCTAGGGTACAAAGTGAGTTCAAGGCCAGCCCAAACTGCACAGCGAGAGCCTGTCTCAAAAAGGAAAAAAAAAAAAAAAAAAAAAAAAAAAAGAAGAAATGAGAAACTCTTCTGCCAAATAACTACTTTGAGACTTCCAGGAGACTGTTAAACTGTTATTGAGAGGATAGAGTCCAGGTACATTTCAATGTGGAGCTATAAATATCAGGTTTCTGCCTAAGAAACTGCTGTGTAATTAATGTTTATCCCACATTCTGATAAAACAATATCCAACAGTTACCCTTTGGTATCAGAACAGAAAAGCTTTAAAATCTAAGTCTCAGTAAATTCCTTCCACTGATCCTGAATTTCACAAGACTAGCAAGTTTCCAGATTATCCAGGCAACCACCTCTAGATAAAATAGTGTTTGAGTCCTGAAGTAGTCTCAGATCCTTCTGATAAAACCTGTGGAACTTCGTCACTGGAAAATGCAAAGTTCACACAACAGATTCCTAGTCCCACAAGAACTATGCTCTATACTATGCACAAAATGAAAGGAGAAAGCTGATGGCAATCTTGGACAGAAAAATCAACTGTTCCATTTACAATTTGTTAGGAAAACCAGACCTTTCCACAGATTCCAAACTAAAGGCATTGACTGAGGTAGTGATTAGTTTAAAGACAGCTCTGGTCAAACGCATAGATCCTCCCTGCCCAGAACTTTTTCTTCAGAAACTCCACCTGGTGGATATTAAGCTTGTCTTTCAGTACTCGGCTCAAAGGTCTCATCTATAGAGATTACTTTTCTAACCATCCTATGCAAAGCAGTCCTGAAGCCCTCTTATCACTTCTTGGTCTTTTACTCTGACAACAGTATTTATTACTATTCCAATGTCTCGTTAATTTTATTTATTTTGTCTGCTCTATTACTGTATATTTTACAAAGGGGCTGAACCTTGTCTGCCTTGTCCCCTACTGTGTCCTCAGTGCCTGTTGTAGTACCTGGTACACTGTGGTCATGTGATACATAACTAAAAAAAGGCTGATTCTGGCATTAATGACCATACTTTTAAGCTGGCTACGGTGTGAGTTAAGACTTCTCTCCCTCTTTCCTTAATCTCCAGGTCCATTCAAGCAGTAAATATTTACTGAGCACCTATTGTATGTCAGGTACCGTAGCAGCTGCAGTGAGAGAACTTCTGCTCCACAGACACTATAATTCAGGGAACCTCCTGGAATAAGTAGATGTCTTGCAAGTGACAGGCCTGGAATATATAGATCATCCTCTGTGTGCTTTCTCTGAGGAAAAGAACTAAAGGAAATTCTCAAATGAAGAGAAAACATTCTTTCACCAATCGAGGACTTCAAAAGCAAGCGAGCCTCATGGGTTTCCCAGCACAAGCAGGGCAGCTCTTTCGGCCTGTTCGGCTCACATGGGGCAACCTCAACTAGCTGAACCCAGGTAAAGAAAAAACTTAATAAGAGCAATTGCTTCTGAGGACTTGGAGGTGGTTAGGAGCGGTACCAGGAAACTGGACAAAGAGCCATGGCAAGAGCCCCGGGCAGGGAGGCTGGAGAACCAACCATGACTGTCACCAACTTGCTAGGTGACCTTGGGCCAGTCCCGAGCACCTGGGAATCAATCAGGTCCCCCGGGGTATAAAGAGGAAGAGGTCGGGTCGGGTATTCGGGGTCAGGGAGAAGCGGAAGCCAGGAAGCCAGGCGGGGTAACGGCCAGAGTGGGATGCCGGCGCGGGGCCGGGCCGGGGCGGCTCACCCACCGAGCGCCACCTGGCAGGCCCTGCGCAGCTGGGAGTGCTGGGGCCGCTTCACCTCCTTGTCGGCTAGAATCTTCTCCAGGGCCCGGGACACGAACATGCTCTTGGTCTGGCTTTCCTGCATGGCCCCGGCCCAGCAGAGGCTAGCAGCCCCGCGGGCTGGCGGCGCGAGCGAGCCGGCGACAGGGACTGTGGGCCCAGCCTCCCGGCCGGCACCGGCCACCCCCGTGCGCGCCGCCCAGTCAGGAAGAGACGCCCCGGCCCCACGGCGCCGCCATGTTGGAGCGCGTCACGTGATCACGTGATTAGCGGGGCCGTGGTGGCCGCCGAGCGTCCGTCTATCCCGTGACCCGAAGGGGCGGGGCCTGACCTGGGGGCGGGGCCCGATGGGATGAGGGGCGGGCTGGAGGGAGGAGGGAGAAAAGTCGGAGAGGTGAGCGCGAGTGGGTGGAGAGAAAGGGACCCAGGGAATGAGGAAAAGTAAGAGGGCGGAGGGGCAGCGATAGAGGTGAGAGGAGGAAAATGCGGAGGACAGGTGAGGAAAGAGTCTGGAAGGAGAAAGTGGGGAAAAGGTTGGAAGAGAGTCGGTACGTGAATGAAGGAGGCGATCCGGAGGAAGAAGAGGTGAGGGGGAGCTATGAAGCGAGGAGATGCTGCAGGAGGGGAGATGGGAGGAAAGAGTGAACGGAAAGAGGAGGTGGAGGAAAAGGGAACCAGAGGAAGATGAGTGCGGGGAGAGGCAAGGGGTAGTAGACAAGATGTGAAGAGGAAGTGAGAAGAGGAAAAGGAGTAAAATGAGAAAATGTGGCGGGGGAGGAGAGGAGGGAATTTGGAAAGAACATGCTAGGGATGGAGAGAGGAGGCAAGGAAGGGGCGAGGCGTGGAGGGACTCGAGGGAGGACAGAGAGGAGGGGGAAGGTTTGCTCAGGGATGCTTTCCTTCGCGGGCCTGGAGGAGCCGCTCACCTCCACACACCCGTCCTCTCTGGCAGTGGGGCTGGCTCCTGGCCAGCCAGCCGGTGAGCCTCTGTTCACTGAGTACTGTGTCTGCACCTTGCTGCCCGGAAGCACTTGCCTCCCTCTGGAGTTTGTGATGTATTTTCGTAAACCCCTGTTCCACACAGTGCAGTGGGCAAAACATAGTGCTTTGGAGCATTTAACAGGGGAAGCACTTGACCAAGATGGCCAGTGTGACAGGCTGCTAAAGAGTGAAGAGGATGGGGGTTCGGGCTGTAGCTCAGTGCAGAGTGCTTGCTAAGCATGCAGGCTCTAGGTTCAACCCCCAGCTGGCCTGGGGGGAGCCCCGGAACACATCCTTCTAAGGCTGCTTCTACTCCGTCCTACAGTAGTGATGGTATCACGGCAGTCATAGTTAATGTCACTGGACTATGTCTAAGTGATGCTCTCCCAAGCACAGCTTTAGTGCTGCAGCTCACGTGGAAGCCTAGGGAACTTCCCATGCAAGTACACTCAGGGCTGGCCTGGGCGTAGTAGTGCAGGGTTTCAGTCACTAGGTTGTCCAGGCTGGGCGCAACTTGCTGTACTTCTGCCCCAACTTTCCAGAGTGCTGGGATTACAGGTGTGAGCCACTACACCCAGCCGGAGCATGTCACACTCCTGTAATTCTAGAACTCTTGGAGGTTGAAGCAGGAGGATCATAAATTGGAGCCCAGCCTGGGAAACTATTTTAGCAAGATCCTGTCTCAAAATTTAAAATAAAATAAAGGCCGTGGGACACATCTCAGTTCAAAGGCCCTGAACTTACACCTTTAGTTAGTACTGCAACACACCCCCTCACACACCCACACGCATACTAACACATCTCAATTCAGACATTTCCCTGGCCTTCCCAGGCCACTCTACCTAGTTGAGGTTTTCCACAGCATCTGTTGACCTTTTGTACTTGTCAGCTCATTGTGGTCTCACTACAGAGAGGCCTGCTGAAGAACAGGCTGTGTCCCCAGGGCCTGGTCCAGAGCCATTTCATGGACATAAATCCCATACTTTCCATTGTTTATGCAGTAATGTGACTTTACAGCTCCTCCCAACAAGAGGTAAAGTCTGGCTGGGAATGGTGGCACACACCTGTAATTCCAGCTATTTGGAAAGCTGAGAGAGGAGGATTGCAAATCAGAGGCCAGCCTAGGCAATTTAGAAAGACCTTGTCTCAAAATTTTAAAAAAACATTTTTTTAAATGTAAAGAATAAAAGAGCTGGAGATGTAGAGCTACATTCCCTTAGTTCATTTGTCAGTACCACACACACACACACACACACACACACGTGTACACATGAGACATAGTCTGTTTCTCCATCCCCTTGAAACCCGAACTAGCCTGTGACTTGCCTTGACCAACAGGATGTGGCAAAGATGAGGCCGTTTGCATACCAGAGCCTGACTGGTAACAGGCCTGGCCCACTCTTTCCTGTGCTCTCTTGTAATGCTGTAATGCTCAGAAACAGTGCTGGAAGAAAGAGCACATGGAGAGAGCCCAGTCCCCAGTCAGCATAGTGGTTGGATACCGCAGCATGAGAGACCTTGGTGAGAAAAGCAGCAGAACAGCTCAAGCAACCCACAGAATATGGAAAGTAACACTTCGTTATTTTAAGCCCTACATTTTGGGGTAGCTTGTTTCACAGCAATAGATCACTGACATACTGCTTTCTGCTCATGTGGTGAATGAGTGAAAGTGAATGAATATGTGAAATTCTCAGGAAAGCACAGGGTAGTCTGCTGAGTGACTGTTTTTACTTGAAGTTGAATCCAGGCCCTTTGTGCTGAGCTATCTCCTCAGCCCCCTTTTATTTTGAGAAGGATCTTACTAAGTTGCTAAATTGCCTGAGGTAGGCTCCTCCTGCCTTAATCCCCCCAGAGCATGCCACCATACCTAGCTGAGTGACAAGTTTTTAGTCATGACCTGGGGCAAGGTCAGACCATGTCACTGCCCTGAAAAGCCAAAAGTGGTTCCCCATTACCCTTGTAATTGAGTCTCAGTTTCCCCCTGTGGCTGACAGAGGTCTGATATAAGTCTTCCCACTTCTCTAACCTCATCTCTCCCTTGTTTTCTTCCTTCTCTGGACTCACAGGCCTCTCTAAAATTCCGTTTTGCCCTATCAGTAGTTTGACTCATGTGCTTTTGTCTCAGCTGGCAATTTTCAACAAAGGCTATACTACCCCAAAGGATATTTGACAATTTTTGTTGTTGTTCTTGTTTTGTTTTTTGAGACAGAGTTTTGCTATGTAGTTCAAGCTGGCCTTGAACTCACTATGTAGCCCAAGCTGGCTTGGAACTCATGGTGCTATCTTTAGAGTGCTGGGATTACAGGTATGAGCCACCACACTGGGCTAACAATATTTTTTTCCACAACAGGTATAGCAGTGATGTTAGACAACATCCTGAATAGAGCTGGCGAATCCCATTGTTACAGCTTGAATATGAAGTGTCCCCCAAAGACTCATGTGTTAAGGGGTTGACCCCCAATGCTGCAGTGTTCACAGATGAGACCTAGAGAGGGGACTGGGTGCTGGGAACCCTGACCTCATGAATGGATAGGACTTAATCTATTAACGAGTTCCCAGGTGAATGAGCTGTTAGGAGATGGAGCCTACTGGGAGGGAGTAGATCACTAGGGGTTGCCTTTCAGGTTCCAGTTTTTCTCTGGCTCCTCTGTGTGCTTTCTGCTTCCTGGCTGCCATGGTTTGAGCAGCTTCCTCTGCCGTGCTCTTCCCCCACATCACTTCTGTGTTGGAGCCAGCTGACCACGGACTGAAACTTCCAAAGCTGTGAGCACCCAAAACAAACTTTTTCTCCTTCAAGCTGCATATGTCAGGTATTTTGCCCCAGAAACGGAAAGGTACTGAACACAAACATAGAGTGATACCAGTGACATGTGGTTGAATATTTCTGGAGATAAATAGCCTGTTGATAATGACCTGAGCCTGGAACCTAAGTCCACTTTGCATAGAGTACCAAGGATGTATAGCTTGGTTTTAGTGTTATTAAGTTGTCCAGGAAGTTGTGTCATTGTAATTCAAAGGAAAAAATATATGTATTTTGTCAGAAACTTTACTAAATATCACTTGCCTTTTGAAAACCCCATGACCCAGCCATGATGTCTGATTGGCCACCATACCAACCCCCGTCAGTCTGCATTTGTAACTGTCACAGTGCAAGGGACTCTGCTTTTAGATTCCAGCATCTGATTGCTTCATTCTATCTTCTAGTGCAATTGTGCCTGAGCATTTAGCAATGGCAGTCAAATTAGTAAATTGTACATTGCCTTCCTTTTGTTTCATTTTTAAAATCATCATCTTTTATTAAAACTATATGTGTAGTAAGATTTTTTTATCTGTGAATTTCACTGTAGAATCAGTAACAGAATAAAAGATGTAGAAACAACTCCAAGCACACTCAGCTACCTTATCTTTGACAAAGGAGCCAAACACTTTCACTGGAAAAAAGATTGCCTCTTTAACAAACGGTGCTGGAAAAACTGGCTTTCCACACACTGAATATTAAACTTAGACCCATACCTCTCACCACACACTAAACTAAAATCGAAATAGATCAAAGATCTAAATATGAAAACAGAACACTCAATCTATTGGAAGATGTCATGCCTGACAGGTGAGGCTGTCACTGACAGACATGGCAGGAAACCATAGAAGAACAAAGCCATGTCCAAACTGGTCACACTCCTATGTGCTCCACCTGTTTAGAAAAGCACAGTCATCACAGTCTTCACCTATGAATTCCTCAAGGCAGCAAACTCCTCCCCTCCCCTTAAATCCTTTGATCTGCCCTGGCTTCCTGTTGATTCGACCCTCCTAACTCAATCCACTCCCACAGGGAGTGAATAAACAACCATGGTTTCTTATACAGAGCTTTCTCAGGTGATCTCACTCCCTTCTGTGCCTTTAGCACAGAAGACAGAATTGATAAAACTCTGGGAGTCACAGATGTAACAAGAGACTCCACGAACAAAACGCTGATCGCACAGAAAATATGACAAGGAAGCAACAATGGGGATCACATCAAACTAAAAACCTTTTCCACTGCAAAAGAAACGACCGACAGAATTAAGAGATGATGCACAAAATGAGAAACATTTTTTATCAGTTATTCCTCAAAGGGCTAACATCTACAATACGTGAAGAACAAAACAAACAAAAAAACCCAAAATAAATCAGACCTCTTATATTTAAAGACCCAATCTAAAAATGGGCATTTGAAATGAGCAGACATTTCTCAGATGAAAATGAACAAACAGCTAATAAATATGTGAAAAAAAATATTCAATGTCACTGGTCACTTGAAAAATG
Organism: Dolichotis patagonum; assembly: GCA_004027295.1. Lineage (NCBI taxonomy): Eukaryota > Metazoa > Chordata > Mammalia > Rodentia > Caviidae > Dolichotis > Dolichotis patagonum. Next base: position 11,226 of record PVJX010014836.1, on the reverse strand, counting down.
CAAATTAAAAAAAACAGACACTGTGATTCCCATCTCACTCCAGAAAGAATAGCTATCATCAAGAAATCAACCAATAACAAATGCTAGAGGGGCTATGGGGAAAAGGAGCCCTTCTCCACTGTTGGTGTGATTGCAGACTGGTGTAACCACTGTGGAAATCAGTGTGGAGATTCCTCAAAAAGACTAAAACTAGAGGTTCCATGATTTAGCTCTTCCCCTTCTACGCATCTTCCTGAAAGAGTTAAAAGCATTATACCAGTGATATATGCATGCCCATTTTACAGCAGCACAATTTATAGTGGCTAAATCTTGGAAACAGCCCATATGGCCATCAACAGGTGAGTGGATAAAGAAGATGTGGTATTTAGGTACAGTGGAGTACTACTCCACCATAAAAAGGATAAACTTGAGTTATTTGTGGGTAAATGGATGCAATTCAAGACCGTGGTTTTAAGTGAAATAACTAAGACATACAAATGTGAATATCACATTACTTATTTCTCTTTTTTTCACATTATTTCTCTTGTGTGAGAAACCCTGACAACCAAAGTGGAGGCTAGATATTGGGAAGTAGGAAGAACATGTTCAAATGGGAAAGGGAACAAAGGAGGGGGGAGAGGAAAGGGAAGAGAGGGAAAAAGGATTGAGAAACAAAGACTAGCAGGAAAAAATGGGAACAAAACTTCTGTAAATGGGAAGGGAAAGGAGTTGAAAAGAAGGGAGGGACGTGGGGGGGAAGAAAAAATATATTAAGTATAGATACAAGTTATCGCTTCTCAGCCTTTTGGCTAAGATCAAGTGTAGTTATCGCTTCTCAGCCTTTTGGCTAAGATCAAGTGTAGTATAGGTACAAATTCCCTCTATGGTTGTGAGCACCATCTATGGCAAATATGTACTAATAAAAACTTAAAGAACTGAATAGTCACCATGGACCTGCGCAGTTTCTGCCAGTGCCTGACAGCAGGCCACCCGCCCCTCCAGCACTGCATTCTCAGCTATGGCACCACAGGTAGGTCCTCACCACCCTCCAATCTCACACCTTACCCCCCCACCCGCTTCCACATCATTTGATTTCTTAATTGCACTAAATTTGAAAGGGTAATGTTTATTCATCTGTATATTTGTTACCTACTGCTGTGCAAGGAACACTTTAGGATTTAAAACCAAGCACTTGTTACCACAGTTTGCATGGGGTGGGAACTCAAGGACGGTGGGTGAGTCGTGAAGTCTCTTGGGAAGTTGTGACCCGAGTGTCAGCTGGGGCTGTGGGTCACCTGAAGGCTGCCTGCCCTGGGCCTGAGGTTGGGCTTCTGGAGAGGCTGGCTTGTGTTGCACTGGCAGGAGATCTCAGTGCCTCCCCCCTCCATGCAGCTGCTTGCGCGTGTTTGAGATGTGGCAGCTCACTTATCCCATAGTCAGTGGTCAGGGAGAGACAGACCGACTGACAGACTGGCTGACAACTGACATGCTTCTAAAGAGGCTCACTTTGCAGACAGATTGAGGGTAGTGTCTTGGCGACTCAGCATGATAGCTTAAAATGCTGGTCATGTGGTCTTGCAGTGGTGAACAATGTTTGATAAAGTTTCTGACGAAATACAGTTTTCTCGTGATGCACAGGTAGTTGTATTAGAAGTGAGAGACTCAGTCCAGCCCACAGTCAGGGGAAGAGGTCATTAAAAGGACAGGTATGTTTCTGCAGGGTATTTTCTCACTTACTCTCTTGCCCCCAGGGTAGAGTGTGAATTCTGTGAGGGTAGAGAATCGCAGCTTTATGCCCAGAACACAACAGTAAATGCAGTCACTACGCAGTGAATATGAGGAGGTGGCTCCATTGTGGTCTACAGGATTTAATATCTAAGAACAGTTACGGGGGAGCAGTTCATGATTCCATGGCAGGCACAGTAAGGGTCTCCAAATCTGCCACAACTCCAGCACACACAATCACCATTCCAGTAAGAAAGATGAAGAGACAGTGTCGGTATCTATTCTCCTGAGGAACGGAAACTGATTTTCAGCTGGGTATGTGGCCACCTGGATTAAGGAACATGTTTTTCAGTGTTTCAGCCTTTCTTACAGGTTGTTATGGACATCTAACTATAAATTCTGGCTGATTGGGTGCAATGCATAGGAAATGCTTTTTATTTAGTCCTGGGGATTGAACCCAGCACCTAATGTATGCTAGGTAACCACTCTGCCACTGAGCTACATCCCCAGCCTAAGAAATCACTTTTATGTACTGTTCCTTGGTTCTGCTGACTCAAATGCAGACTAAATAGATGAAGCTCCAGCAGCTTTTGAAATTTTATTTATTTATTTATTTTTGAGGCAGAATCTATGTAGCCCAGGCTAGCCTCAAACTCACAGCAATCCTCTTGCCTCAGCCTCCCAACTGCTAGGGTTATAGCAAGTGCCACATCATACCTGGCTCCAGAAGTAATTTTAATTTTAAAACTTTACCCTCCTCTAGTAGCTCTCCTTCCCTCTAGCTTGGTGAACTTTGGACTGTGTGCGGGCAGTGACCTCTTGCTCCCATGGGGTGCTCTCACCCAGCCTCGGGGAGGACCTCAGTCTCCCTGGCTGGGCCACTCCCCCTTCCAACTTTTCTGGGCTCTGTCCCAGTCCAAGGTGTGGCTCTTCTCCACATTCTGCCTCTTATCTGTGCCTCCCGGATGATGCAGCTTGTGGCCATATCTATTTGTTCGTCTCTTCCTCATATTCTCCCTCTCCCTGTCCCTTTCCTCTCCCCCTCTTTGTTTCACTTCTGTGTTTCTGCCCCTGTGGTCCTCTCTCTCTCCTTCTTTGTCCTCCAGTTATGGTGGCCAGATTGACAAAATAAAAATATAGAATACCAGTTAAATTTAAGTTTTGGATAAACCACAAATGCTTTTTGTTAGTATAAGTATGTCACTATGCAATAACATGGACATAATTATACCAAAAAGAAAAAAAAATTCTGTTTACCTGGAATTCGGATGTAGCTGGCTAAAGGGTAGCATTTACCTGGCATCCTTATTCCAGACCCTTCTGCCTGGCAGCCATGTTGGACCATGAGGTGGCAGCCATGTTGGACCATGAGGCGATCTTAAGAAAGGAAGTGACTGTCCTCAAATATGAGAGAGTAGGCCCTACCTGGGGCCCTGATACTCTGGAGAGTGACAACTCTGAGGTACTTACATATCGATTTTACCTGAGACAGAAATAAATACCTTTAATTTTGGTTTTCTATCCCGCACACTGAACTCAGTCTGAAGCAATAACCTGGCCACTGGGCGGTGTCTGCCCTGATTCCCTGTTCTCCTCTGAATAATGTCTCCACAGGGGGAATATGCCTGTCAGCCTGGCCAGCTGCCAGTCCAGTTTTGGTCCACCATGCACAGATTCTCCTTAAGCTCCTGGCCACGTACATGTCTCCCATGTGTACTTAATGCAAAACTCGAATGTAACTGCCTGGTCCTCAGGCAGGGGTAGGAGCCAGAAGTACCACTTGGTGGGTCTCATTAAAGAAGAGCTGCAAGGGGGGACTTTTGAGGTTTTCTCAGAGGAGGATGAAGCTACCCCTATCTAGTCATGCATCCATCTGTCTGTCCATTCTTCCGTCTGTCCCTTCATCAAAATCAATTTCAAAAGAGCTGGGGATGCAGCTTAGTGGCACTGAGGGTTCTTTTGCTTGATTCAGATAGGAATCATTAACCGGCAAAATACAGCTCTGCTAACAGCCTTGATGCCACTGGCCAACACCAGTTAATGCCAGTGATTGACACTGCTGGCTGCTGGTCTCTGCCACTGCTGTCACCACCACTCAGCACCCCCTTGTGCTGGATGCTATGGGGTACACTGCCAGGTGTTGGACTCTGGAGTTCTTTGGGGCCAATAGTATCTAGCGTTTACTGCTCTTTCAACACGCTACTCAGCATCCTTAGTAGATTTACAGGATCCCCTGAACCCACAATGCCCAAGAGACTCTTTATTTTAACAGGACATATGTGGCAGCACAGAGGTATCAGTACACCAAAAGGAGCCTTCCTAGACTACCCAAGACAGGCGAGTGGAGTACTGCTTACACAGCAGCTAGGGGCCTGGGATTGGTTCAAATTTGGGCCTGGGTTTGGTTCAAGTGGATACGGGGCTCCAGGACACCGGCAGCTGTATTGGCCATTTGAGGAGTGGGCAGAGCCATGAGCTGTTTGACTGACAGCTGTTAGGTCTCCATAGAAAATGATTGGGACTGAAACCTGGAAATCTTCAGAAGGTCCAGCTGTGTTCATTGTGGAAGTTTAAGCCAGAGCCATCCTTCCCTGATCTTAGTCACGTCAGGGTGATCTCCTGCTGCAAAGATGTGGCAGCAGCATCTGGAGTGACAGGCATGAGAAACGGTCACTGGGCTGGCAGCTGAGTGGCTGCATAGCTGGGACAGCAGCAGCAAAGCCACCTCACATGCAGGGGGGAGGACACTGAGGCAAGAGGCAAATGTCAAATCCACTTTTGGGTGGGGTGGGGATTTGGGGGAGCAAAGGACACCAAAGGGGAGGGGTTCACCAGCCACTGGCCAAACCACACCCCATTCTGGCTGGCACAGGAAAAGAGAGTCCAGAACTTCTCATCTGTCTCAGTGGTAGAGCACTTGCTATGTGTGAGGTCCTGGGTTCAAAGCCCACTACTGAAAAAATTAATTAAATTAAGTTCAACAACAACGACAAAAAAGGCCCACCCTGTTGGGTGGATCTGAGAGAGAAACTAATGAAAGCAGGGCGTTTCCTATGGAAACTTTCACATTGCTGAGCTGGGATGGGATAGGGGCTTGGACCAAGGCTGCCCCAGGAGAGGTGGGGGAAAGCAGGCAGCCTGAAGAGAAATTCTGAAGGATAAGTTAACCGGCCTCAGGGAATGCCTACATGTGAGGACGAGGGAGGGAAGTCTGCTTAGGGTGACCCCAAGTTTCTTACTCAGGAAACCAGATGTATGGTAGGGCCATTTACCAAGACAAGGAACACAGTGGTTTCAGGAGGGTATTATTACACCCTCCAGCGAGCATCCTACACAATGCCAGCCTCTCCAGATACCTTCATTTCCTCCCAGCTTCTCAAGTCAGGGAAAGAAAGGAAGGCACTTTCCACCAACCCATCTCCTCCACCTTAGTGCCATGACTATCATCGCCACCAGAGAGCGCCAATGTTCCAGCAGTCCCCAAAGCCTCACCACCTGGTCCTGCTTTACTCTGGAAAAAAAGGAGTGGGGATGAGTTTGACTCCATTCTCTTGCCTGGGACTCATTCTCATGAGCATCCCTGGCATCAGAATGAAACCTGATCATTCCATCACGTATGTGAAAGGTATTAGCTTCTTTCAGTCTCTCATTGCTGATCAGAAAAAAAAATCTTCTTCACCACAATTTTCCATGTGTGCTGAGCCCATCTCCTAAACTCCAAGGGACTTTTTCTTTTGTACTTGGAATTGCCAACACTGGATGTCAAACCAGCAAGTCTGATTTTTTTTCCTGCACTGAGAAATGAAGCTAGTGCCCTTGCATTGAGCTACATCCTCAGCCCCTTTTTATTTTGAGACAGGGTCTATTTAAATTACATTTCCCAGGCTGGGCTTGAATTTGTGATCCTCTTGCCTCAGCCTCCCAGTGTACTGGGATTACAGTCATGTGCCACCATGCCCTCCAAAGTCTGATCCTGATGCACTCTGCCCTGTAATGTGTGACCACCCTCTGTTCTTTCCTCTCTGCTCATGCCTGGGGATTCTGCCGTGGGAACTTGCTACTCTATTGTCTCTCTGGAAAGCAAATTGGTGATTCCAGCCCATTAGGATTCCTGTCTACACTGCCTGCCCCTCCTGGCATCCTCCTAGGAGATTCAGAAACGTGGAGGAGGTGTCTCACTAAGGGCGTCCCCTGCTCCAAGTATGGTCTCCTTTTGTCCCTTCGAGGTGACTCTAGGACCCAGCTACATGTGAAGGCTGACTCCCAGGCTGAAGCCCCTGAGTCTGGGGTCTCAGGCAAAGAGGGGAGGGAGTCTCACAACCTCCATGGGTGCCCCAACTGGAAGAGATTATGTGCCAGTGGAATCTCTCTATTCCTAAGGGTACCAAGGCTCTAGGAATGGCAGATTTTCTCTGATCTGGTAAAAATTATTTCCCAGACTTGTAGGCGCGTCGAATTCTTCTCAGTCTGCTCACATCTTTGCTGCCCACCTGGTTTTCCTATGGTCAAAACTAATTTGGGTCTCTGGGTTCTCTCATGACTTGTGCCTTGATTAAAGCAGTTTACGCTCGCTCTTTCTCTTTTCTTTTCTTTTCTTTTCTTTTCTTTTCTTTTCTTTTCTTTTCTTTTCAGAAAAGCTCCTTAGGGCAAGAACCACTTTTTATACATCCTAAATTCCTTAGGCCTGGGAACCCACCTCCTCCTTGCACGAATGGGAACATGTATACATGGTGTGATCATAATATACAGTGAATGTTGAAATTTAAGAACACACAAGGACAAACTCAGTACACATCTATAATCCCAGCACTCAGGATGCTGGGCAGGAAGGTGGCTGAAAGCTTGAGGTCATTCTGGGCTACATAGTGAGTTCAAGGCTAGTCTAAATTACAACCCTGTCTCAAAAAAACCAACCAATAAAACACAGCCAACACACGCATTTTGCAGTAAAAGACACATAGCCATTAAAGTCCCTCAAAATACTCCCCCTCACTTAAGCACACTCATCCCATCGTCCGTGACACTTTCCGAAGCAGTTGTGGAAGTCGTCTATCATGAGTGCTTCTATGAGATCAAAAATACGGTGAGTGTTGCTGCTGAATGTCCTCCAGGGAAAGGCGGGCTTGTGAAAACTGAGGAGTGTGTCTTCACCCACTTATTCACTGGACCTGGCTCTGTGAGCTCTGTAGCTCCCCCCTAAAGTCAAAATGACCATGAAAGCTAAAGATTTTGGATCAGTTCAGGGCATGGAGGCAACTGTGACAGCTCAACTCAAGACACTCTAACCGGGGATTTAGCTCAGTGGCTTAAGCACCTGCCTGGCAAGCGAAAGGTCGTGAGTTCGATCCCACGTACCAAAAAAAAAAAAAAAAAAAAGACACTCTAGACAGCACTTCCAGAACTTCTTAGGAAAGTGGGAAGAACTGTGGGACAGGTGCATTCAGGGTGGATATTAATGGCAATATCTTTTACTGTAATATATTTTAATGTAATGATTCACTGTGTTTTTTAAAAATCCCATTATGTGGTACACAAAATCTTGCTAGATGGGACACTGGGAAAAGATTGTTTTTATTTGTTTGTTTTACCATATAGGTGCTTTGGGAAAACAAGAGCAAAGTAGCTAAATTTTAATGAATTTAAGCACCTGGTGTTTATTCTAACATTTTAACATTCCATTGAGAGGGTAGTGATCTTGGTGTTAGTGAAAACATTTTTCGTGAAGTAATAGTGAAAGTATTTCTTTTATTTTATCCTGGCCTGATCTGATGGCGCATGCCTGTAATCCCACTGCTCTAGGGGAGTGAGACAGAAGAGGGCAAGTTTGAGCCCAGCCTGGGCAACTTAACAAGATCTTGTCTCAAAATAAAAAATAAAAATAAGACTCAGGTTGTAGCTCTGTTCAAAGACCCTGGGTGCAGTCCTCTGTACCAGCCAAAAAATATTTTTAAAAAATTTTTTATTCTAATCTTTACTTGGAAATATAAGAAATCTAAAATATGAGAAACCTGAAAGTCTGGGAACCATTGCCCCACCTCATCCCTCACTGTCCCCAAAGCAAAGCAGGGATCAGAAATCCCTGACCCACCATGTGATATAGCAGTTTCACTTCCAGTTTTGTACCCAAGAGACATGAAAGAAAGGTACACAAAACTTCATGTGTGAGTTTCATAGCACTATTAATCACAGTAGCCAGTGTAAACAACTCAAATGACCCTCATGAGACAAGTGGATAAATGAAATGTGGTATACCCATACAATGGAACATTATTTGACCATAAAAAAGAATGAACTAGACACAGACTGTGAGGGGTAAATCTTGAAACCATTCTGTTGAATGCAAGAAGCCAGGCACAAAAGGCCATATGTTGCATGATTTCAGTTATATAAAATACAAATTGAAAATATAAGAGCAGACAAATCTTCAGAGACAGAAAGCAAAGGGTGGTTGCCAGGGGCTGGAAAGCTGGAGGAGTTGGTAATGATGGCTCCTGAGTACAGTTTTCTTTTGAGGGTGAGGAAAATGTTTCAAAGTTGATTGCTGTGATGGTTTCACAATTAAAAATCTAGAAACCACTGACTTTTTTCAGTCCTGGAGTCTGAATCCAAGGCCTTAACCAAGCTGGCCAAGTGCTCTCTCACTGAGCTACCTCCCTACCCCTGACCTGTACGCTTTTAAAGGGCAAGTTATAAGAGATGTAAATTGTATCTCAATTTAAAAACAAAAGGAGTTTCTCATGGCCTCACTTGCCCTGGGTGACTATAATCCTTACCCTGACCGTGACCCTGAATCTCTGGGTCAAGTGGAATTTCTAGCTGCAGTTTTTTGAGGAATTTCAGTATTGATTTCCATAGTGGTTTTACTAGTTTACATTCCCACCAACAATGTAGAAGAGTTCTTTTTCCTGCCACCTCACCAGCACTCATTATTTGATTTCTTGATAGTGGCCATTGTCTTCGAGGTAAGATGGAATCTCAGTGTTGTTTTAACTTGTTTTTCTTCAATGGCCAGTGCTGTTGAATATTTCACATACGTATCGATCATTTTATCTTTTTCTGTGAAATGTCTATTTCACTTGCCCATTTTTTGACTGAGTTTTTTATTGAGGGGTCTAATTTTTTAAAGCTCTTTATATATTTTAGATATTATCCTCTGTCTGAAGAACAGCTGTCAAAATTTTTCCCCTGTTCTGTGGTTTAACTCTCACTCGGTTTCTTTTGCTGTGCAGAAGCTTTATTATTTTCGTGTGATCCCATTTGTTGATTCTTGGCACTATTTCCTGCACAGCAGGATCCTGTTCAGAAAGTTCTTGCCTAGAAGTCAAAAGTTTTACTTATTTTACATCCAACAGGTTGTTTCAGTTTTAACATTTAGCTCTTTGATACATTTTGAATTTAGTTTAGTATGCGGAGAGAGATATGGGCCTAGATCCAATCTTCCACATGTGGATAGCCAGTTTGCCCAGTACCACCACTTTTATATATATATATTTTTTGCCCTTTTGTCAAAGATCAAACAGTTGAATGTGCTTGGGGTTGTTTCTGCATTCTTTGTCCTATTCTATTGATCCTCATGTCAGTTTTTGGGCCAGTATCATGAAGTTTTTATCACTGTTGCTTTGTAGTATAACTTCAAGTCTGGGATTGTGATGCTTCTTGCTTTGCTCTTTTTGTCTTTTTGAGACAGGGTCTCACTATGCAGTTCAGGCTGGCCTTGAGCTCACTTTGTAACCCAGGCTGTTTTCGAATTTGCAACGATCCTCCTGCCTCGGCCTCCCGAGTGCTGGGATTACAGGCATGAGCCACCACACCTGGCCCTGCTTTGCTCTTATTATGAAGGATTAGTTTTCCTATTTTGAGTCTCTCGTGGTTCCATATAAATATTAGGGTTGTTTTTACTAGTTCTGTGAAAAATGCTGTTGGTGTTTTGATTGGGGTTGCATTAAATCTATATGTTAATTTTAGAAGTATGGCCATTTTAACTTTATTGGTTCTGACTACCCAGGAACAGGGGATATCTTTTCATTTTGTGATGTCCTTTTTGTGAACTCCTTTTTCTGAGTGTTTCCAAATGCAATTTTTTCTAATTTCTTTTTCAACGGGTTCATTATTGGTGTACAGGAATGCTACTGATTTTTGTGTGTTGATTTTGTATCCTGCGACATTGCTGTATGTGATTACTAACTCTAGGAGTCTTTTGGTGGATTTTTTGGGTCTTCTATGCAGAAGATCATGTCATCTGCAGATAATGATAACTTGAATTCTTTCTTTCCTGTACATATCCCTTTTATTTCTTTTTTTTGCCCAATTGGTCTTGCTAATATTATGATTGATATGTTGAACAGGAGTAGTACTAGTATCCTTGTCTTCTTGTAGATTTTAGAGGGCAAACTTTCAGTTTTTCCCCATTAAATATGATGTTAATGATAGGTTTGCCACAAATGGCTTTTATCAGTCTGAGATGAGGTCCTTCTATACCTATTTTCTTCAGTGTTTTTATCATGAGTGAATGTTGGAGTTTGTCAAAGCTTTTTCTGCACCTATTGAGATGATTATAGTTTTTGCCTTTGCTTCTGTTTATCTGATATATTACATTTTTTTGATTTGCATATGTTGAAGCATTCTTACATCCCTGGAAAGAAACCTACTTGGTCATGATGTATGATGGTTTTTGATGATTTGTTGTGTTTTGTTTTCCAGTATCTTCTTGAGGATTTTGCATCTATGTTCATTAGCAAGATTGGTCTGTTTTGGTTGAATCCTTGACTGATTTTTAAATCAGGCTAATGGTAGCTTCCAGAAGTGACTTTGAGAGTATTCCTCCCTTTTCAGTTTCATTAAAGAGCTTGAGGCACATTGGTGTTAGATCTTCCCTGATGATCCTGTAGAATTCAGTTGTGGATCCATCCAGACCTGGGCTTTTCTTTAAATTACTGCTTCAAGTCCATTGCCTGTTATTGGATTAGTAGGGGTTTTTAAATCTTGGTTCAGTTTTGATAATGTATACATGTCTAGAAGCGAACTCGGTTTCTTCTGAATTCTCTGATGTATTGGTGTACAGGTTTGTGAAGCAGTTATTAACAGTCTTTTTGGTTTCAGGAATGTCCATTGTCATTTCACCTTTTTCATTTCTAACTTCATTGATTTGGATCTATTGTCTCCTGTTTTGGTTAGATTGGCTAAGATTTTCTATTTTACTTATTCCTTCAAAGGACCAAACATTTGATTCAGTGATTCTTTTTTTTTTTTTAAATAATTTTATTTAAAGAGAAAACAAGAAAACAAAACAAAACAAAATAGAATAAAGGGTAGCAACAATACACTATTCTAAGGAAAAAAGGAAAAGCACAACAACAAAAAAACCTAAGAAATTATTGCTTGACAAATTACATACTGACTTCTTGGAAATAGTTGTTCAATTTACAAAGTGAAAACATGTAAAGTAGACATTCAAACAGTGAGACTATTAACAGTTCTGCTCCATGATCTGACAAAAACAGCAATATGGTCATCCATCTTACC
>PVJX010014835.1:0-44155 GCA_004027295.1 Dolichotis patagonum | reverse complement strand
GAAGGAGAACAATCTCCAGCCCAGATTGATGTATCCTGCAAAACTCTCTCTAGAAATTAATGGAGAAACAATATGCTTCCATGACAAAGAGGAACTAGGAGAATTTGTGACCATCAATCCAACCCTACAAAAAATACTGAAGGACATTCTAGGGAGAGAGAACAAAAATATGAGCATTTCAGGAACAGTGGCAGAGAGGCCTCAGTGAACGAGACAGACAGTGGACAGGAAGAGAAAAATAGACTATCAATGGCAGAAAAATAGAATAGCAGAAATGAGGCAGAGAAGAATGGCTATAATCTCTAGTACAGAGGGCCTCGAAATAGTAACAGAGAGAAACACAGGCAGAGTAGATCAGGAAATAGGGGCCACTGAGATGCTCTTTAAAGGGAGGCAGTGGGACCCAAAACAAGCAGTGCAACCCATGGGAGTGAAAGGGGAGGAATTGTCTAAAAAATGAAGGCAGAGGATACTGTTAATGGGGTAACAAGATTTAAAATTTACATTATTCTCACCACTCTGCTTGGATGGATTACGTGCTGCTCCAGTTTGTCTACTTACACTAGACTTGAGGACATGGTCAGCTATCCCAAAAATAAGAGATCATATTATGGTAATCATCCCTAATTTTCCTATCAACTTAATCTGAAGCCCTTTATAACTTACACTGTCTTATTATGACTGATCTTATTTGAATCTGGTTTGTTAGACTGCTACTTTGTATTGACTGATTTTATTGAAATCTGTTATGATGGATAGCATCAAGTCTAAGTGTATAGGCAACTACACTGAAGATGACAAGATTCACTAAGATACCCACTCTGGTTTGATTATTACTTGCTTTTGAAGTCTTATAATATCTCCAATGCTTCGTTTTTAATTAATGTTGTTATACACTGCTGAGACACCATTGTAGATCACCTTGTATTGTGGTTTTATGTGACTTTTCTGCCTCATGCTTTTCTAGGAATTGTTCTGTTTTATCTTGCTGTTTTGTTTTTCCTACTAATACAGAAATGATAGATATACATGTAGAGACTCATGCAAGTGTAGAGCTTATAAACAGTTTACGAGAACCAACTATATAACACATGTTGAAATGAACAACTGCTTTGAAGAAAAAGAGACACTACAATACCCAGTGCTGATTCCATAATGTCATGATGTGAAGTCCAGCAAAACTATCACTTTTTGTTCAAAGTGATCTTAGCTTGCTTTGCCTTGTTTAAGTTCAACACACATTAAGGTATGGACAGCTGTTTTGAGAAGAATGAGACACTATGACAGCCATTCTTGGCTTCCCTAATGTCTGGTCTCGAAGACTTGAAATGCCCTCCTCATCCTGCTCAGATCAATTCCATACAAGGTTGTTTCATGTGAATTCCCTGTATGTGACAATATGGACAACTATTTGGACCAAAACAAGAGTCAGTATGATAGAGAATAAATATCTCCGATTGTCTAGTTTTGAAATTTATGTCTCTTACATTGCTTTCTTGTGATCCGCTTTATTCTGTTTTATAGTGTTTAATTTTACCCTTTTGATATAAATTGCATGTATATTTGCACGGGTTAAGACGGATGACCATATCGCTGTTTTTGTCAGATTGTGGAGCAGAACTGTTGACAGTCTCTGTTTGAATGTCTACTTTACATGTTTTAACTTTGTAAATTGAACAACTATTTCCAAGAAGTCAGTAAGTAATTTGTCAAGCAGTAATTTTTTTAGGTTTTTTTTATTCTTGTTCTTTTCCTTTTTTCCTTGGAATACTGTATTGTTGCTACCCTTTATTCTGTTTTGTTTTGTTTTTGTTTTTTCTCTTTAAATAAAATTATTAAAAAAAAATACCACATCTTTTTCATCCACTCTGCAGTTGATGGGCATCTTGGTTGTTTCCAAGATTTAGCTATTACAAATTGTGCTGCTATGAACATGGGTGCACATATATCACTGTGATATGAACTTTTCAGTTTCTCTGGGAAAATACCCAGGAGGGGAATAGCTGGGTTGAATGGAGCTTCCGCTCCTAGTCTTCTGAGAATTCTCCATACTGATTTCCATAGTGGTTGCACCAGTCTACACTCCCATCAATAGTGGAGCAGTGTTCCTTTTTCCCCACAGCCTCGCCAACATTTGTTATCAGTTGATTTCTTGATGGCAGCTATTCTTTCCAGTGTGAGATGATATCTCAATGTTGTTTTAATTACATTCTTTCATGCTAACAGCACTTTTAAAAAAAATTTTCTTGATACAGGGATTTGCTGTGTAGTTCTGGCTGGGCTTTAACTCACTACATAGCCCAGGTTGGCCTCAAAACTTGTGGCAATCCTCCTGCCCCAAATCAAATCATGTGTTTCTGGGAGTACAGATCCACCATCCTTGCCTATGATGAGTTTAGGAACTTAAGCTTAAACCAAATATGGCATTCACTTGGTTACAGGAATTGACTCTACAGTGAACCTATGACCGCAATCAGATGCAAGTAGGAACAGGTGCTATGAGCTTCTGGAAAATCTTTCTCATTCTTAGAAGACCTTATGGGAGAAATGCCTTTCTTTCGCTGAATGCTAAGAATACTGATTGAAACTTGAAATTGCTGCACACATTTTACCATCATGAAGGAGGTTGACCTGAGGTAAAACAACATAGAACTTAAGCAAGGAAAGCAAAGAAAAATGGAGCCAGAATGACCAGACTAACCAACCTTGACATCTATGTACTCCTCTGCTTCCAGTTGGGTGAACCAATCAGCTCACTACTGTTTGAGGCAGTGTGAGTTAGAATGTTCACTTGTAGCCCACAGTATCCTAAACAACAATTCCAATCCATTCTTCAGGTCTCAGTTTGTAGGTACTTCCTTTAAGGAAGTACCAGAAGGATGCCTTCCTTCTGGTGAATTTGAGCAGGAAGGAGCACCTCCTGTGGGCTCCTACTGTCACACCACAGTATAGCTGTGTTGATGTGCTTGTTTTCTTTCCCCAGACTGAATCCTGAGACTGGGCTTTGTGGATTATGTTTACCACATCCCCAAAGTCAGGCACAGTGCTCGGCAGGTATCTATTGCATAAATGAGCAAATGAGTCCAGTGGGATGGGTAGGAAGAAATTAAAAGATATGAACAAGGCTGATCTTCCAAAGCTAGTTGGAAAGGTGGTTCCTCTGCCTTCTCTTTCCCTCTTACTCCTTGTAAGGATTCTCATGTGGGTGGAAAGTCATTTCTTCCCAGTTCTCTACTTGTATACATGACTGATACATGCTCTGCTCAAATCTGGCAAACTACTTGCTGACTTGAGGCTTCTTGCCTTCCCCTAGCACTCAAATGAAGCCCCACACTTCTTTCTGGGTCAGGATCATTTCTGTCCCTAGTCCTCTCATTTTCCCACCAGGCTGTAAATTAATTGTGCCCAGGGGTCACAGCTTCAGCCTGGAATCTCCCAGAGAATCAAAAGCCTTAAATGACTGCCACTTAGTGAGGGCTTATAGAGAGCTGGGCTCATGTGGCAGGCAAAATAATGGCCTCCTACAAATATCCATGTCCTAATTCTCTGAAACTTGTGAATACATTATTTTAGGTGGCGAAAGGGCTTTGCTGACACATGATTAAGGTTAAGGACCCTGAGATGGAGAAATTATCCTGGATTATCTAGGTGGGCCCAATTTAATCAACTGAATAAATCTCTGTTGGCTGCAGACAACTAGGGAGATGGAGGTATGAAGGGGACTGGGCCACTATTGTTGTCTTTGAAGACAGAGGAAGAAGGGGTTTGGAACCAAGATATGGGGTAGCCTCTAGAAGGTGGCAATAGCAAGAAGATGGGACTGTATTCTCCAGCTATGACTGCCAATACCTTGATTTTAGACAATAAGACCTATGTCAAACTTCTCATCTATAGAACTATAGGATAGTAATTTACATTGTTTTGAGCCACTAAGTTTATGCTAATTTATGATGGTAGCAATACAAAACTAATATGTCATTCTACATTAAATATCTCACTTCAGAAAAAAAAAAGGACAACAACAACAACAACAACAACAACAACAAAAGAACACTGTTGGGGTCAGGGATTTACCTCAGTGGTGCAGTGCCAGCTTCCAAGCATGATATTCTGAGCGCAATTCTGAGTATTACCCCCAACCCGCTACACAAAAAAGATGTTGTTAAGAGAGGTTAGGCAGCCTGCTTAACATGGCACAGCCAACAGACAAGATGCAGGATTGTAACTCAAGAGCTCAGACTCTCAAGTATAATCTGAGAAATGCATTAATGCTTCCAGAATGATTATATTTGTTCTCAAATCTAAACTTCTGTATGTTTTAGCTAAAATTCTAAGTATTTATATGATAGTGAGGCAAGCCAACAACCATAATGCACACTAGAAAGTTTTTCCTTAGTGAGACTATACAACTGCAGCCTACCCCTGCAAAAGCTGTGCTAGCTTCCAGCCTGATACTAGACATTCTTATACAGGCAAAGACTATTGTGGTAAGAGACAGAACTTCAGTGGAAAGCGGAGAAAAAAAGACAAGTCAACTGCATGTGTTGTACCTTTGCATCTGATCCCCAGTGCCATAAAAAACAAAGACTAAACCAAAATATAATATGGTGTAGGACATACTTTGGATGTATTCCAGTGTCAGAGAAAGTCTCTTTGAGGAAGTGATATTTGAGGAGAAATCTGAATGCCGAGAAGAAGCAAGTTACACAAAGATCTGAAGGAAAAGCATTCCAGATAGAGGGAAGAACAAGCACAAAGATGCAAAAGCGTAGGCTAGATATGCTGTAGAAACAGAATGAAGGCAACGTGGCCACAGCATAATGATGAAAAGAGTTAGATGAACAAGATAGGCTCAAGGATGTGAACAGAGCCACAATCTAAGGAATGGTATAGGCTGTGGCAAGAAACTTCAAGAGACCAGGAACTGTGTTGGACCTATTTGTTCCTATATTCCTCTCTCAGTGTCTAGAACACTCCTGGCATATAGTAGGTACTATTTGCCTAAAATTTTAAGTAAATAAATGACTGCCCCCTACTTTAGTCTCCTGGTGCTTCAAAGCATGAGTTTACTCCATCTAAAGTTGACAACTTTTTTCTGTAAAGGACCAGATAGGCGATATTTTAGGCTTTGCACACCATATGGTCTCTGTCTGAATCAATTTTGCTGTTGAATCACTAAAGCAGACAGACAATACATAAATGAATGAGTGTGGCTGTGTTCCAATAAAACTTTATTTATAAAAACAGGTGGCAGTAGATTTGAAAATCATATGGCAATGCAAAGGCCCTAGAATAGCCAAAACAATCTTAAAAAAGAACAAAGTTGAAAGACTCGCACTTCTCAATTTCATAACTTGTTACAAAGTGGTACTGGCACAAGACATCTGGATCAATGGAACAGAGTTCATAAATAAATCTATACATGTAGAGTTGATTTCTACAGAGTGCCAAGGCAACTCAATGGGGAAAGAATAGTCTTTTCAACAAATGATGTTGGGACAACTAAATGCTTACACACAAAAAATGAAGTTGGACACCAACTGCACACCACCTATAAATGGATCAAAGACATATACCTAAAACAATGAAGTATTTAGAAGACAGTTTTAAATCTTCATGATCTTGATTTGTTAGACACATCACCAAAAGCACAACAGACACAAGAAAAAATAAATTTGAAGTCATTAAAATAAATTTGTGCATCAAAGGCACTGTATCAAGAAAATGAGCACAGTCAGCTTTTGGGGGCTGGGGATACAGCTCAGCAGCATAATCGCCTGCCTGACAAGTGCGAGGTCGTGAGTTCAATCCCTGGTACCAAAAAAAAAAAGAAAAAAGAAAAAAAAAACCGTAAAGACAACAGAATGAGAGAAAATATTTCAAATTATGTGTGAATAAAGAACTCATAAATCAATAAAAAGACAATCCAATGAGAAATGGACAAAGAATCTGAATAGACATTCCTTCAAAGAAACTTATATATAAACATAGCCAATAAGCACATGAAAAGATGTTCAACATCACTGGGCATTAGGAAGATGAAAATCAAAACTATGATGAAATACCACTTTATACCCACTATGATAGCTATAATAAAAGAGATAGATAATAAGAAGTATTGATGAGGATGTAGACAAATTGAAACTGTTATATCTCTGCTGGATATGTAACTGTTGGTAATGATTTAGGAAACAGTTTTGCAGTCTTCAAAAAGTTAAACACTGAGAGTTTTTTTTTTTTTTTTGGTCTTTTTCAGACAGGGTCTCACTATGCAATTCAGGTTAGCTTTGGGCTCACTTTGTAGTGCAGGCTGGCCTCAAACTTGCAATGATCCTTCATGCTCAGCTTAAACACTGAGTTACTGTATGATGCAGGAATTTCACTCTGAGGCACACATCCAAGAGAATGGAAAAATATGTATCTACCCAAAGACATGTGCATCCATGTTCATGGCAGCATCATTCCTAAGAGCCAAAAAACAGAAACACCCAAAATTGTCTGCTAAATAACGAATAGCTAGATAAAATGTGGTATTTGTGTATAGTGTTACTTGGTCATAAAAAGAAATGAAGTAGTGATTCATGTTATAACATGAAAATATGCTATGTGCAAAAGGCAACACATTGTGCAACTGTATTTATATGAAATGTCGACAGGAAAATCCATAGTGACAGAGAGTAGATTAGTGATTTGTGGCGTGAGATCAGGGATGGGAGATGGGAAGTGACTCCTAATATGGGTTAGAGGCTCCTTTTTTAAAAGTTTTATGACACAGGGTCTCACAGTGTAGTTTAGGCTAGCCTCAAATTCATGGCAGTCCTCCTGCCTAGCCTCCTGAAGGCTGAGGCCAGTCTGAACTATATAGTGAGACTGTCTCAGAAACAAATACAATTTTGAGTTTTAATTATAAAGTGAGGATCTTGTTCTCTCAATGAATACCATGCCTCTAAGCTTGTACCAAGAAATTCTACAGGTGAATGGGATAGGAGAGATCCAAGTGTAATCACAACATCCAGAGTGAACCCAGAAGATCCAGCTGATCCAACCAAAAATGAAAGCAAGTACCTCCTCACCAGAGTGAGGACTGCAGGCTACGAGCTGGAGTCCCAGCTCCCTGGCTCCTGTCCAGTTAGGACAACAAAATTCACTGTGCCAACGTGAGCACATTCCTGCAGAATGCTGAGAAAAGATCTTCAAGGGGGGAAAAAAGTGCTTTGGTTAGAATTAATCCCAATTAATATTACACTTAAATTATTTAATCTCAACTTCCTTTCTGGCTCTCTTATTTGGTTGCTGCTACACTAGCACTTCTTTGTACTTTTTCAACGAACATTTTTAATTTTCTATTTTTTTTCTACTGGGGATCGAACTCACGACCTCGCACTTGTCAGGCAGGCGCTTACACTGCTGAGCCAAATCCCCAGCCCTTAACTTTCTATTTTAAAGCACTTTCAAATGTTTCAAGTCATATAGTACAATAACTCACATATCCTCGCTTAATTGTTAATACTACCACACCTTCTCTCCCTCCCTTCTTTTCCTCTCTAAACCCACCCGCCTGCATTCACACCCCACAAGTTCAAGCACTTTTTTTCCCAGAGCAACTTGAGAATATGTGCAGACTATGGGACCTTTCATACTCAGTTCTCCTTCTTTCCTTCTTTCCCTCTGTCTTCCCCACCCCCTGATTGAACACAGGGCCCTGCGCATTCTAGGCAAGCACTGCATCAACATGCTACATTCTCAGTCCACTTTATTTTAATAAGACAGGGTCTCACGAAATATGTACAGAAGCCTGTCTTTGAATTCCTTCCTTACCCTCCCAAATAACTGGGATTACAGACATGTACCACCAACAGTGGTCTCACTGTGTATTCCTTCTATTCTTTCTTCTTCCTTTCCCCTACACCTAAGCCCCTTTTGTGATAATAGGGATCAAACCCAACACCTTTGCACTGAGCTATGTTCCAAGCCCTTTTTAATGTTTATTTTGAGTCATGGTCTCACTAAATTACTCTGGATGGACTCAAATTTGTGATCCTCCTGTCTCAGACTGCTGGAATTACAGGCAAGTGCAACCATACCTGGTTTCAGCATATTTCTAAGAACACTGCCATTCTTTTACTTATCAAAAGCAGAAAATTCAGTATCTATCATACAAGCTATACTTGAATTTCACCAACTGTTCCAATAATGTCCTTTTTTTTTTTTGTACCAGGGATTGAACTCATGATCTCGTGCTTGCCAGGCAGGCGCTTACACCACTGAGCCAAATCCTTGACTCCAATAATGTCTTTTTATTTTGCTGATCCAGAACCCAATCCAGGATCACATAATGCAATTAGCAAAAAAAAGTTTTTTGCTTTGTCTTTTTTTTTTTAGCCATACTGGAGATTATACCTTGAGTTTACCACTGAGTTACATTTCTTCTAGGCCTTTTTATTTTGAGACAGGATCTTGCTAAATTGCACAGGTTGGACTCAAACTTGCAATCCTCCTCCAAAGTAGCTGGGATTATAGGCATGGGCATGTGCCACCATGGTAGGCTTCTTTGGTTTCTTTTAATCTGGAATAGTTTCCCAGTCCTGCTTAGTGTATGATATAGATATTCTTGAAGAGTAAATCAGCTGTTCTGAAGAAATGGCTCTCAGCTGGGATTTGTCTCACTTCCCCATGATTAGATTTAGGTACTTTTTTTTTTTTTTTTTTGGTACCAGGAATTAACTTAGGACCTTGCACTTGCCAGGCAGGTACTTATGCTACTGAGCTACATCCCCAGCTAGGTATTACATTTTGATATAAACATTACCTCCATGAGGCTGTATGTATATATGTATCTTTTCCAATACAGGGTCTTATTAGTAGTTCAGGCTGGCCTTAAATTCAAGATCCTTCTGTTTTAAACTCCTGACTGCTGAAATTAGGTGTGTGTCACTATGCTCAGCTTGATTTTGTATTCTTATTATACAATAACAGATGGCATATGTTGTCATTTTTTTAGTCTTTTTGGGACAAGGTCTCACTATGCAATTCTGGCCGGCCTTGAGTTCACTTTGTAGCCCAGGCTTGTCTCAACTCATAACATCATACTAGTAACTGTTTCAGGCAAGAATAATTAATAGGTGATTAAAACCTTTTGAGTAAAAATTTGATGGAGGGCAGGATGTTTATACAATGGCAAGTATCCCCTCAAAGATAACAAAGGGAAAAATAACACTATGAGAGGGAAAGCCTGGTGAATATCACCTTAACCGGGACAAAAAGACAATATATTAAGAGCCAGGTGTGGTAGTGCAATAAATTCAGAAGGAACAACATGGAATAATAAATTTTGTTTATACTCATTTATGCATACATTTTATTTGTTTGTTTTTTGAAGCAGGGTCTTGCTATGTAGTTCAGCCAGGCCTTGAACTCACTTTGTAGTCCAGGCTGGCCTCAAATTCATGGCAATCCTCCAGCCTCAGCCTCCTGAGTGCTGGGATTATAGGCATGCATCATCACACCTAATATGATGGTTATAAAATGTTTTTTGTTTGTTTGTTTGTTTGTTTTTTCTGAGACAGGGTTTCATTATGTAGTGCTGGCTGGACTTGAACTCACAGCAATCTTCCTGCCTCAACCTCTTGAGTGTTGGGATTACTGGAATGTGCTACTATACCCAACTTAAAATGGTAATTGTTAAATGTTATCATTTCTTTAATAGTCAACATTCTACTAGAATGAAGTAGTCACCTATCTATCAGTACAAGCTCAGATTTTTTTCAGTTATTTTTAATTCATTACTGTCATTATTTATTCTAATTATCCCAGAGTTGGGTATGAGCATGCTCTGCAAGCTAGCTTATATGTCCTTTAGGTATGTTCTCATCATTTTTACAGTGTTTGTTTACTTTCTGGAGCAAGATGTTATAGGATTATCATGTGCTTTCCCTGGAATCTCAGCCCTGGAATCCGAGCCTGGAATCACTTATTTCCCCAAGGATTCCTGGCTCTTTTTGGTAGAAAATGATAAATTTAAAACAAAACAAAACAAAACAAAACATAAAACAGTAACATAACCACTGAGGTATTTGTTTCTGGACCCTTCTAATGGAAAAAAGCTGAAAATAATATATACATGTATGTTTTTTGTCTTTTTTTTTGTACGGGAATCAAACTCATGACTTTGCACTACCAGGCAGACGCTTACACTGCTGAGCTAAATCCCCAGCCCTGTTTTTTGTCATTTTGAGACAAGGTCTTCCTATGCAGCTTAAGCTGGCCTTGAGCTCACTTTGTAGTGCAGGTTGGTCTCAAACTTGCAACACTCTTCCTGCCTCAGCCTCCCAAGTGCTGGCATTACAGGTATGCGCCATCATGCCTGGCTCTAAATGTATGGATTTTTATATGTATTTATAAAATCATGAGTTTATAGTAATACTGCTAGTTACAACCCAATACCTCAGACTTCTTTGTCTTTTTCAAATCTATACTGTGTTTGAATTTCCCTTTTCCCACAGTGAGAGCTCTGGCTCCCAATAACATACATATATTTATTTATTTGGTCACTTCTTTACATACACATAATGGTTATAGAAATACTATAAGCAGTAACAGTACAAATAACAAATCTGCAGAGTTCAACAATTCTTTAAAGTTCATTTTACCTTTACATTGAGAATAGATAACAATCAGTACTGTGTTAAAAAAAACTGAGTTAGTTGTCTGCTCCTTCTAAACTTTGTTGATTTAATCTATAATTTTTAATACGTAAGATCTCAACATAGTTCTATGTACGAAAACTATAAAAAGTCCAGGAAAGTCAGATGCAGTCCCAGATATTTGGGGGGGCTAAGGCAGGAGGATTCCAAGTTTGAGGCCAGCTTTGCCTCAAAATAAAATAAAAAGGATTGGCAAAGTAGTACAGAATTTGCCTAACACATACAAGATCCTGGGTTCAATTCCCAGCATCACCAAAAACAAAAAATAATACTTGGCTTATACTTGGCTTTTCCACTTACCAGTATATTCTCCTTTCCCTTCCCTGCCCCTCTACATTGACTACTTCTACCCCTGAAATAAACAAAATAAATTTCTGTTTATCCTGTGTTTCTGTTCATAAAAACTATGGAGAAATATAAGTTCTTATTTTCTCTCCTTTGTTAGAACACAGTTGGCAAACAATATACTAACAAGGCCTTTAAACACATAGAATATAATTAACTTCATTAATAAAAGAAATATATAACTTAATCTGAGATTAAGTCTTTACTATTGGCAAGGAAAATTAGGCAATTTGGCAACATCTAACAAAACCGCACACACATTTATCCTTTTACCAGAACTCTCATTTTTAGATTTTTTTTCCACTCTAAAGGTACATTTCTAAGTCAGGTGTAGTGGTACACTCCTGTAAATCCAGCACTTGGGAGGCTGAGTTAGGCAGACTGTTGCAAGTTCAAGACCAGTCTGCATTGTGAGACCCTCTTTCTAAAAGACAAAAAAACAAAACAAAACAAAAACCATTTCTAGCAACACCCCAAGCTACCTTGGTTCATGAACTTAATTTGTTGTATAATTTTGGGAAAGATGGCCATGTTTTGTTCATGTGGGAAAGATGGCCATGACTGTTTGTCACCCAATATAGAATTTGCAAACAAAAACAAAATTTTGCCAAAAGCTTTTGTTTGTGAACCAAACTGTTTGCAAATAAAAGTGTGCCTGAAGGTACCACTGTACATACATTCAAGACTATTCATTATGGTATTGCTATAATTATAAATTAGAAACAATGCTATGTGCCCATGCATGGAAAATTCATTGATGAAATCTTAGTGCTGCTCCATAATAGCACACTATACAGCCACAAAAAATAAGAATGGATACTATGAACTGGTATAGGATGATTTCCAAAATATACTGGTAAGTGGAAAAGCCAAGTATAAGAAAATAAGTGTATATAACCAAAAAAAAAAAAGACCAAGTAGCCAGCTGTGGTGGCACACACCAAGTAATTTCAGCACTCTGGGAGGCTGGGTGGGGCAAGATCATGAGTTTGAGCACAGCCTGGCAACTTAGAGACTTTGTTCAATCTCCTACACTACACACGCGCATGTACACACACAAAATCCAAGCCTAGACAGTTGCCTCTTCTCTTCTCTCCTTATATGTACCTCATGTCTTTACTTCTTTCTATTTCTTCTAAAAAGGAAAAGAATCTTCCATGATTCTGAGCCAGGTGTGGCAGCGCAACAACAGTAATCTGAGTACTCAGGAGGATCGGTGTGAGTTTGAGGCCAGCCTGGGCTATATAGCCAGTTCAAAGCCAGCCTGAACTATACAGTGAAAAGCTGTCTCAAAAAACAAAAGCCAAACAACAAACCCCACAATCAAAACCCAAAAAGAATCCATGGTTCAGAGTTGAGTGTGGCACCACACACCTGTGGTTCTAGCTAGTTTTAAGCCCTGGAGTTTAAGGCCATCCTGGACAACATAAAAGATCTTCTCTTTAAAAAAAAAAAAAAAAAAAAAAATTCAGCCTGGTGGAACATGCCTGTAATCCTAGCATTCAGGAGGCTGAGGCAGGAAGATCTCTGCAAGTTCAAGGCCAATCTGGGCTACATAGTGAATTAAAAGCTAGCCTAAACTATATAGTGAAGACTGTCTCAAAAACAAAAACAAAAAAATCCATGATTCATTACCACAATCACTCTCTTACAATAGTCATCTGACAAACTGCCATCCCAGACCATCTCCTTGCTTTACTATTTCTTCAAGTTTTCCTTTCTCTGCCAATTCTTTCCTCTTGAGATTAAACACACTCCAATTTCTGTAATCTAAGAAAGTCCTTCTTTGATACCAAGTCCATATCTACCTATGGCCTTCCATTTCTCTTTCCCTTTATAGCCAGGATGAAAGAATAATCTATACTTGGTATTTTCATTTTTTCACTTTCCAATAATTCCTTAAATTACTATCTATCTATACCATAACTCCAGAAAAATGACTTTTGGCATAGTTTCCATTATAGATAGCTTTCTTATCATAAATCAATGGCTACTTCTTTTTTTTTTCCCCCAATGGCTACTTCTTAGTTGTTATTTGACCTTTGCCAATGACGAGTGGACCTCCTCAGTGAAATTTCCTTCTGTGTTCTGTATGTAACATCACCCTCTCTTTTCTCTTTTCCATCCCTCTGGGTTTTTCTTTAAAAAAAAAAAAAAACAGTGAAGTTTTATTTAAGGTAGGAAAAGAAACATGGTCTGCAAAGTGAGTTTAGGCCAAATAGAAGTCAGAAAAGAGGTAATCTCATAGTATAAGGGTGGGCCATCACGCGGAGCGAACACAGTCGCTTAGGCTGCTTTTTCTAAACACATTTTACCTAATTCCAATTGTGCATCCAGCCCTTAAATGTCAGTCTCCATACCTCTCTCTGAATTCTGCACATTCCTAGAGGACAATCCCAACTCACCTTCATGATTATCATTGACATGTTGCTCATTACTCCAAAATAGACATCTGTAGACTGTACCTTTATTCTGAGCTCAAATCTAAGCATTCCAACTACCTGTCCAGATGGAACTCACTGTTCTCAACCAATAGCTCCACCAAACATATCATCTTTCCTTTCAAATCTATTCCTTTATCAGTGTTCTCTAACTCAGAAAAGGATCCTACTTTCTACTGTGCCACTCAAGTCAGAAACCTGACTCTCATATGTCACTCTTTTCCTAACTTTCTATATCTAATCACCAAGAATCCCATTGATTCTAACTATTTAAATGTTTTAAGTCTACTGATTTCTCTAGAGCCAAATTACTACTATCTTAGTTCAGGTCACCCGTCACTTCATGAGTCACTGTCTCAGTCCTCTAATTGTTTCAGGCTGCACTCAGTTTAAACTCTGGCAATCTTTTCTTCACTTTGAAGCCAAGATTAATTTTTCATAAATCAAAACTTGATCATATTGTTCCTATGGTATAAGCCATTCAATGGCTCTCTGTTGTCCTGAGCATAAAGTCTACAGTCACTAAGCACAGGTTACACAACTTTCAATATGAACATCAGGGCCAGGGATTTAGCTCAGTGGCTTAAGCACCTGCCTGGCAAGCGCGAGGTCATGAGTTCGATCCCTGGTACCAAAAAAAAAAAAAAAGAATATGAACATCAGACCTTACACATCTCCAGCTTTGTCAGTCTCCCATTCTGCACTTGTATTCTTTGACTATTTGTTCTTTTGAACTGAATACTTGGGATTAAAGGCTTGCACCACATCAGCCAGCCTTGAACTGAGTACTTAGCACTGTCTCTTGCATCACTCACATGATGTTATTCTCCCAGCCTGGAAAACTTTCTTTCCCTTATCCTCCACCCCTAAATCTACTTAACTCCTAACATTTACCTTTCAGACATCAACCTACAATGTATTTTTCTTCTTCTTTTTTTTTTTTTTTGTACCTGGGATCAAACTCATGACCTCAGGCTTGCCAGGCAGGCACTTACACCACTGAACTAAAGTTGAGAACCTCCTACCGCCGCTTCCCAGGTTTATAGATGTGAGCTGCCTGGCCTGACTGTTAGATTTTTTTTGGGGGGTACCAGAAATAGAACTCAGGACCTCACCAGGCAGGCACTGTGCTGCTGAGCTACACCCCCAGCTATTTTAGGGTTTGTGATGCTCCTCTTTCTCTTCCAAGATACTTTCCCAATTGCACACATCTCTCCTTCACGTAGATCCTGGTGTTGGTTGTGAAAAAGCCAAAAAAAATGCTGACCTCCTGATGTTTATCTCCACGCATGCCCACACGCCGGTGTGTCTATGTGCATTACTGGGGATTAAACCCCGAGTCTTCAGGCTGAGCTGCATCTCCGCACTCTTTACCCCGGCCCCTACACTGCATTTTTCTTAGCTTAGTATTTGAATTGAGTATTTGAATCTCCTTGGCTCAACATATTGCATGTGACTATGAAAAATTTCAAAATCATGATGATTACACTGGAGCTGTAAAGAAAAGTATTTCCTGAAGATAATGTTTGATATGAGTGAAAGAGACCTCAGTATAATGGCACACACCTGTAAAATCCCAGCACAGTGGGGGGCTAAGGCACTAGGACCACAAGTTTGAGCCTAGCCTAGGCAACTTAGTGAGATCTCTTTCAAAATTTAAAAAAAAAAATGGTAATGTAGCTCAGTGTGAAGGCCCTGGGTTCAATTCCCCACTACCACCCAAACACCCGCCCCCAAAAAAACTGTAATCCCAGCAGTCAAGAGGCTGAGACAAGAAGATTCTAAGTTTGAGGCTACTTTTGACTCAACAGCAAGACCCTTCTCAAAATAAAACAAGAACGCCAATATCCAGCACTTGGGAGACTGAGGCAAGACTGCTGGGAGTTCAAAGCCAGCCTGGGCTACATAGTGAGACTCTGTCTCAAAAACAAACAATCATGAACAACAACAAAATAATCTAGAAAAACTTACGGGCTTACAATGTCGCTTTTCCTTATTTTACCCTATCTTTACCCTCATAGCCCAACAATCATCTCTTCTTTTTTCCTTCTCTTCTTGGGGGGTGGCTGAGGATTGAATCCAAGGCCTGTGCACTAAGCTACATTCCTCCAGCTTCTTTTTTGAGACACAGTCTCCCTAAATTGCTAAATTGCCCATGTGACGATTCAACTTGCATTCCCCTTGCTTAGGCTTTTTCGAGTGCTGGAATTATAGGTGGCAGCGCTCCTTCCTTCCTCCCTCCCTTCCTTCCTCTATCTGTCTGTCTTTAAGAGATGTGGTCTTGCTGTGTTGCCCAGGTTGGCCTTGAACTCCCAAATTTAAGCCAAAACTGGGCGAGGTGGCACATGCCTGTAATCCCAGCACTCAGGAGGCTGAGGCTGGAGGATCTTGCAAATCTGAGACCAGCCTGGGCTACAAAGTGGGCTCAAGGCCAGCCAGACCTGCATAGTAAGACCCTGTCTCAAAAAAACCAAAAAACAAAATAAAACAAACCTTAAACCTGGATCAGCCTCTTGAGTAGCTGGAATTACAGGCATACATCACCACTCCTGACTTAGTAAACACATCTTAGAAATGCCAATGAGCAATTACTGTTAACCAAAAGGTGGGCTACATATGACAGTGGTGGGAAATAAAACAAGGGAAGGAAATAGCTAGTTTTAAAAAACTAGATGCTGGCCAAGTGTGGTGATGCATGCCTATAATCCCCGTATTTGGGAGGCTGAGGCAGGAAGACTGCTGAGAGCCCAAGGTTAGCCTAGGTTATATATGAGACCTTGCCTCACCCTCCCCCCGCCAAAAAAAAATTAGAAGCCATCAAATCAACATCTTGGACTAGCATTTTAGAAAATTTTATGAACTTTCTATGAATAACAATAAACTGGGTGTGGTGGCGCATGCCTATAATCGCAGCATTCTGAGAGACTAAGGCAGGAAGATTGAACACTCAAACCTAACATAGGCAATTTAGTGATTTAGTAAGAACCTGTTTTAAAAAAAGTCTTACAATAAAAAAGTGAACCCAAATATTAAAACAGAAACAATCTGCTGAAAGATCAAACAGGTAAAACTCTTAAAGACACAGGCGTAGGCAAGGACTTTCTGAACAGAATTCTAATGGCTCAATAAATAATATTCAAGAATCAACAAGTGGAACTACATCAAATTAAAAAGCTGCTATGCAGTAAAACAACCAATGGAATGAAGCAATAACCTACAGAATGGGGAAACATTTTTGCCAACTATGCCACAGGACTAATATCTAGACTAATATAAAGAACTCAAAAACTAGTTGCCTCCAAAATAAAAAGATCTAATAAAAAAATGAGCAACTGAAATGAATAACATTTCTCAAAAGTACAAATAGCCAATAAATACAATGAAAAAATGTTTGACATCTCTGTTCATTAGAGAAATACAAATTAAAACAGCACTCAGGTTCCCTTTTACTCCACAAAGAATGGCTATCATCAAGAAATCCTAACAAATGTATGCAAGGCTGTGGAGAAAAGTGAACTCACCCACTGTTGGTGGAAATGTAAACTAGGACAATCACTATGGAAATCAGTTATGGTGACTCTTCAAAAAACTAAAAATAAGCATTTCATTTGACCCAGTTATTCTCCTTCTAGGAAAGAGTTAAAGATATCATATCACAGTGATCCATGCATACCCATGTTTATAGCACACAACTCACAACAGCGAAACCTTGGAAGCAGCCTATATGTCCATCAGTAGATGAATAGATAAAGTAAATATACACAACGGAGTATTTCTTTGCCAGGAAGGATAAATTTGAGTCATCTGTAGGAAAATGTATGCACCTTGAGACCATAATGTAAAATGAAATAAACCAGATACACAAGCTTAAATGTCTTTGTATGAAAAACCCAAAGTACGAACAGCAAAATAAAGGGTAATAGGAAACAGAGATCTAGATTTTTTAGAAAAGAGAAGGGAAAGAGATAGAGGAAAAACTGAGGAAGGGGAAGTAAAAAGAATTAGGATGTTTTACATACCTGTACCAACTCCCTGAAACCAATGTAATCATGTACTACAAACATACTAATAAAAAAATTAAATTAAAAAATAAGGCTAGATATAGCTCAGTGCTATCATAAAACAAATTAACAACAAGAACTCAACAACAGTATGTAATATTTGAATGCAATATACCACTGAATTTTACAAGCTAGGCATTATGTTACGTACTACATAAATTAATGTATGTATTCCTCCTTATATGGCTAAGGCATTAAAAAGATAAGGAGCCTGGCGTGGTGGCATATGCCTGTAATCTCAGCACTCAGGAGGCTGAGGTGGGAGGACTGCTGTGAGTTTGAGGCCAGCCAGGGCTACATAGGGAGTTCAAGACCAGCCTGAACTACATAGTAAGACTTTGTCTCAAAAAAACAAAACAAAATAAAACAATGAGGAAAGGGAGTTTAGGAAGTTAAAGGACTTATCCAAATTCATGTGGCTGACACATGTGATTATTTATTTATTTATTTATTTATTTATGCTTTTTGAAATATGGTCTTGCTACGTAGCTGAGGCTGGCCTCAAACTCACAGTGATCCTTCTGCCTCAGCCATCCCACACCTAAGATTACAGGCATGCACCACCACACCTGGTGACTTTTGTATTTTAATTACCATTTAGGAGTCACAAAAAATGTCCCCACTAACCTCAAACTAGTAAAGAAGAAAACAAGATGGTTTCTGAGAGTTAGATTATAAGAATCAATATGGTTCAACTTTCCCTTTTTCTTTGCAGGCTGCATGCATCTAGGGTGCAAACTGGATCTCTTACCTGCAGTTCTGCTTCTAGGCCCAGTCTCCGGATAAAGGGGTCAGTGACATGGTATCGCCGCTCAAAGCTCAGGGCACCTCGTTCCTGGGGACAGAAACAAACTCATAGTTTCATTAATTCAATTCAACATGATTTGATGTGTATCTATTCTTTTGGTTTTTGATTTTTTTGAGTCAAGGTCTCACTATGCAGTTCAGGTTGGCCTTGAACCCACTATGTAGCCCAGGATGGCCTCAAACTCACAGCAATCCTCCTGCCCAGCCTCCCTGGGATTACAGGTGGGTGCTGCCATGCTCGGCTTGCTATGTATCTATTCTATATTCAGTCCAATGCTGGACACAACAGGAGCTAGAAAAGATAGCAAAGAATTGGCTTGCAGGAGTTTTCTCTACTCCTGGTCAGAATTACAGCATGAATGAAGAGAGTAGAATATATAATTAAACACTATGCTGTGCTACTGGATCCGAAAAGAAGTGGAAAAAAAGGAAAGAAAAACTTAGGATAACAAACAGGAAACAATTCTATAGTTAAAGACAGCAGGTATCACGTTTAGGATCTATGTTGTAGGGAGTTACTGATTTTGCCCTTAAATTATAGTTCCTGTCCTTGGGCCAGGGGTTTAGCTCAGTGGTGTAAGTGCCTGCTTGGCAAATGCGAGGTTGTGAGTTTGATCACTGGTACAAACAACAACAATAAAATTATATATAGTCCCTGTCCTTGTGGGCCATCTAATCCAATGAAATGAAAAAAACAAACAAATAAAAAACCCAAACAACCCCACAAACAGACAAAGCTAAAAGTTTTCAGAAATGCAGGAAAAATATATAAAACACATAATAATGTGCACCAAGAAGGCAGCTTTTGTAGAAGTATAGCCTCAGTCCTTCTAGATGATGAGTATGGCTTATGTTGAACGCTACTAAAATGTTCCTTAATTAATTTTTAGCACTTAACCATTTCAAAGAACTTCTTCATGGTCATTCAGATTTCATTCTCAAGATCAGTCTATAGGCTGACAGGTAACATTATTGTTTAACAACAGAAAACTGAGGCACAGGGAAGTAGTCTTAATGGCAATTTATTAGGGCAGTGGTGAGATGAAGCTCCTGATCCCCATCTTGAGGTTCTCACCACAGAAGCACATTAAACCTTGATCAGATCTATTCCTTTAAATCTCTATGGCTGGGCATGGTGGTACATGCGTGTAATCCCTGCACTTGGGAGGCTGAGGCAGGGAATTCCTGTGAGTTCGAGGCCGGCCTGGGCTATCAAGTGAAGGCCAGCTTGAGCTGCAGAGCAAAACCCTGAATCCAGAGCAAAAAGACAATAAGTAAATAAATATTTAAAAAATAAAATTAAAAAAAAAATCTCTGTGGCACCTTTGCTACAGGTTTGCCTGACGAAGACAAAGGCTATCTCGCTAACTGTACCTAATTGCCCAAAACATCCATTTACCTAATAGGTATAAGAATATCTTCTACATACAAATTGCAAGGGACAGGTTTCAGTATAAGAAAGCCTCAGACTCTAAACTGCCTTGGGACCAAGACTCCCCAGGTTCTATTATATAGCATACAACCCAGCAGCTGCAACATGAAAAGCTTTATTTATTCTTGGGCACAGTCCCCTACACATAGATACCTAGGCATGTGCACAATATACTGATGGCTCCCCTACCTCATAAGACATTAACCTCGGCAGCCCAGGCACAAGCACTTGGACAGAGGAATCTTCATGAATTCCACATTCTTGCATAAAAGACAGCAAGGCAAGGGTTTTTAATTCTAGTCCTGGGCTGCCATTAACTAATTATTTGACTCTAGGCAAGTCACAGAGTCTATACTTGAGTTTCTTCAACTATAAAATGAATCTCTGGGGAAGAAAGGATCTTATGCTTTGATTCAGAGGTCTGGGAACCTTACCTTGATCTGTCTGCGGATGAGGTCTCTAGTTATGTTCACTTTTGCCATCTTCTCTTAATGGGTTTAACAGAAGAAAGTTATAGAAGGATTTTCAGGACACTTGCGCATTCCAGCCAAGCCCAGGTCCACAAGATACACATTTAACTACCTGGGGAGATAAAATCATCAAGCTTCAGGAGATGGATTTGGGTGGTTTCATAGCTCTGATTCTATCCCTAAAACAGTCCACTAGCCGCTCAATAAACTGGATATTTCCTGTGATTTATGGTAAGGAGGGCTAGTGCTGCTTCATACACAGTGTTGAAGAGCCTGAATAGGTAAAGAGGGCTGGAAGGTCAGTGACTCAAGGCCACAGGAAGCACTGGAATAATCACTGAAGGAATCATGTACATTTCACAGAAAATGGAAGGGTTGGAAAATATATGGTAGCATAGTCTGAAAATAAGAATGAGGTACACAGCCTGACAGAGGTCAAGTTTCTCTTGCTCAGTATACATCTGTGGCAGCCTTACTGCACTTTTAATTATACTTCAAACCCTCAACCCTCAGCTTGGCTCATCTCCAAACAAAGCCAGTGTCATACACAGAATGCTCAACCCACTCACAGATTAACAGAATTAGAGTGAAAGCAGGGAACTTCAGGATGGCTGAACATTTGGAAGTTCCTGAGGGCGAGGGCGGCATGCTCAGTGAGGGCGTGGAAGCTCCACACCTCTCCCCGTATGCCTGGCCTTACACATCTTCACCTGCATCCTTTGTAGTATCCTTTAGAATAAGCTAGTAAATGTTAAAGAAAAAAAGAACAACAGTGACCATGTCCAAGATCTAACAGGATAAAAAATTCTTCTTCAATATTCTGATAAGTTAGTGTTTAGTCTTACAACCTCTTGAAGCTACTTGTAGGTTACACAACTCTAATTGAAAGAACAAAAGTAATCCCATTACTGAGAATTTAGCATGAGAAAACTCAAACTATAAGGAAGGAGGAAGGAAGGATACAGAGAAGAGCTAGTGAGCAAGCTGGGTGCTACGGCACATGCCTGTAATCCCAGTACTCAGGAGGCTGAGGCCGAAGAATCACCATGACCTCAAGGCCAGTTTCAGCTACACAGTAAGGTCAAACTCACCCTGAAATATACAGCAAAATCTTGTATTGAAGAAAACAAAATGAAACAACAAAAAACACAAAGGAAGAAAGACTGAAGTACTTTCATCACAGATTTTGTAACAGTAAAAAATTTAAAACCATCTGAGTATGGTACACATATGTAATCCCAGCATTCTGGGGACTGACGCAGGAAAACTAAAAATTTGAATCTAGCCTCAGAAACTTAGCAATTTAGTGAGACTCTGTCTCAAAATAAAACAATAAAGGAAAAAAGGGCTGGAAATGTAGCTCAATGCAAAGGGTCTGGGTTCAATCCCCAGTACTAAAAAATAAAAAACTTATACAAGTTTCCAATAACTGAGAAATGGCTAAGTAATGCATAGCTATATGATATTTTGAAGAGATTAGCAATGCTAAATATTAAGGAAAAATGCTTATATCATAATGATTTTTTTGCTTTTGAAACAAGATCTTGCTTTGTAGTGTAGGCTGGCCTTGAACTCATTATGTACCCTCGGTCGGCTCAAACTTGCAGCAGTCTTTCTGCCTCAGCCTTCAAGTCCTGGGATCACAAGCATGTGCCACTGCACCCAGCTCATACTATGTTGTTTTTTGGTTTTTTTTTTGGTAGCAGGGATCGAACTCTCGACCTTGTGCTTGCTAGGCAGGTGTTTATACCACTAAGCTAAATCCCTGGCACTATATTACGTTTATATAAAATAACATATTGCTTACTCAATGAACACTATTATCATAGCTAGGTTTTAAAATGGAAATATAAAAAATAATAGCTCTTTCTGCAACAGGTAACAGTATGATTTTTTCCCTTCTTTTCAAATTTCTTCTAGGAAGGCATATTGATTTTTAATCAGAGGGGGGAAACAAATCACCAAAGGAAAAAATCCACAAGTTTCTTTCTTTTTATTTTACTCTCACTGTTGGGAATCAAACTCAGGGCAGGCTTCACACACGATAGGCAAGTGCTTTGGCACTAAGCTACATCTCCAACCTCTTTCTAGGTTTTTAAGAAATTCTGTGGCTGGGTGTGGTGGCACAATCTGTAATCCTAGCACTTATGAGGCTGAGGCAGGAGGCCAGGTTAAACTATACAGTGAGTTCAAGGCCACCCTAAATTACATAGTAAGGCCAGTCTCAAAAAAATTCTCCCTTGTTATTTGTACCTTTTGGCTCAAAAGGTACAAATAAAAGATTATACAAAAAAGTACAATCTTTCTTCTCCTTCAAGGATCTGTGCTGCTTCTCTGCCAAGTATCCCAGCTATCCGGACCTCTTGAGGCTACTTCTGGATCTGCCATCTGCTGGCCTCCTGCAGATTCTTAGCATGCTCTCCTAAAATTACACTTTTTCCACCTAATTTCTGAGTAGTCTCCTTCTTTTCTTTTAGGATTTAACTACAAAAGGAAACTCTAAACATTATGTTATATTGAAGATTTTCTTCCTTCAAAGGACAATAAAAATCTTGCTGGCTGATTAGATACACCCCTTCAATCCAAGTTCTTTGGGCTAATGACTCTGATTCTGGAATTACAAACATGAAAAAAGGCCAGAAATTTCTCTTACAACATGGATGCTATTCAGCATTACACCTTGGTGAACAGCAGGGAGAAAAGGAAGTCCTTGACAGTATTTTTGTTTTTTTATTTTTTGTCTTTTTGAGACAGGGTCTTGCTATGCGGTTCAGGCTCGCTTGGCTCAGTATGTAGCCCAGGCTGGTCTTGAACTTGAAATGACCCACCTGCCTCAGCCTCCCAAGTGCTGTGATTACAGCAGTGCACCACCATGCCCAGCTAGTCCTTGGCATTATTTAGATTCATAAATCCTGTGGGCAACAAGAACATCCACAAGTACCAACTGAGAACAACTACAGTTTCATAATTTCTTTTTCCAGGGATTGTTGGACATCAAATTAAAAATGTGAATTTGAAAAAATTAATATAAGCTCATGACAAGCTTCAATTATGTCTATAATATAGGTTTGTGATATAACGATCAAAAGCCAAAACAACATAATTCCCTCCAATCACCAAGAATATGGACTGGGGATTACTTTGGGTTTTTTTTTGTTTTTTTCTTTTTTTGCGAAATGGTCCCACTGTGTAGTTCAGGCTGGCCTTGAACTCACTATGTAGCGCAGGCTGGTCTCAAACTTGTGGCGATCCTCTGGCCTCAGCCTCCAGAGTGCTAGGATTACAGGTGTGCACCCCACCCCTAGCCTATAGTGAGGCTGAGAATATTACTCAAACTGGGAGCATATCTGGTAATAAGACCACTTTGTGCCTTCTCACCCCCGCCGGGTGGTGGGGGTGATGGCCCGGGAGGGCCGGAGCCGAGCTGGATTGACCCTCGGACCTGGCTGGGCTTCCACGGCCCTCCTGGGGGGCCAGGCTGGGCTCTGAGGCGTGGGGCGTCCTGCCGTGCCCACAGCCGTACGAGTTCTGTGGAGGGGTGCCGTACTGCAGCCCTCAGGTTGGCGTGGGCCTGGTGCCCCAAGGTGGCCTCGAGGACTCCCCGCCCGACGGTGAGGTGGGAGCCGCGGTGGAGAGCGGCTCGGAGGGAGCCTCCCCCGAGCCCTGCGCAGCCCACCCTGGTGTGGTGAAGGTGGAGAAGGAGAAGGGGAAGGGGAAGCCGAAGCCGAACCCCGAGGAGTCCCAGGACATCAACGTGCTTCACAAAGAACTGGAGCAGTTTGCCAAGCTGCTGAAGCAGAAGAGGATCACCCTGGGGTACACGCAGGCCGATGTGGGGCTCACCCTGGGCGCCATCTTTGGGAAGGTGTTCAGCCAGACCACCATCTGCCACTTCGAGGCCCTGCAGCTGAGCTTCAAAAACATGTGCAAGCTGCGGCCCCTGCTGCAGAGGTGGGTGGAGGAGGCCGACAACAACGAGAACCTTCAGGAGAAATGCAAAACGGAGAGCCTCCTGCAGGCCCGGAAGAGAAAGCGGACGAGTATTGAGAACCAAGTGAGAGGCAACCTGGAGAACATGTTCCTGCAGTGCCCGAAGCCCACGCTGCAGCAGATCAGCCGCATCGCCCAGCAGCTGGGGCTCGAGAAGGACGTGGTCCGAGTGTGGTTCTGTAACCGGCGCCAGAAGGGCAAGCGATCGAGCAGTGACTATGCCCAGAGAGAGGAGTATGAGGCTGCGGGGTCTCCTTTCCCAGGGGGGGCCGTGTCCTTTCCTCTGGCCCCGGGGCCCCGCTTTGGCACCCCGGGCTACGGAAGCCCCCACTTCACCACGCTGTACTCCTCAGTCCCTTTCCCAGAGGGGGAAACCTTTCCCCCAGTGTCTGTCTCTGCGTTGGGCTCCCCCATGCACTCAAACTGAGTCTGGGGCACCACCAGCCCCTCCCGGAGGGAGAAACACAGAGGGTGGGGGCAGGGCGTTTGGGGAGGCTGGAGGGAAGCAGAAGTTGAGTGTTGCTCTTGATTTTAATCCCCTCATCACTTTGATTTTAAATAAAGAAGCCTGGGGCACAGTAAAAAAAAAAAGACCACTTTGTGACCTTGCTGAAGTCCCTTTGTCTCACACAGGCACAAGAACAAAATGACAAAGGAACCATGTATGCTTCACCAAAAAAAGGCTCATTCCTTATCTCCAATCCATTTTCTTTGGAGGACTCCCATGGAATTTAAACAAAATAATATAAGCAAAAGTTTTCCATGGTTGGAGATACAGCTTTGTGGAAGAGCACTTGGCTAAGAAAAAAGCTGCCAAGCACGCATTTACTGTGTCAGACATTGTGCGAAATGGTTTATATTAATTCATTCAACAAATGAACAGAAGCTTCTATCATATACTAGGCACTGTGCTAGGCTGCTGGATACAGTTATAAGCAAAACAGACAAGGTCCTTGCTTTCCTGGTACTTAAATACTAGCATGAGGGGACAGACAATAAACACTAATGCAAATAAAATAGGAAAATAGGCAACAGTGAAAATGCTAGCGTGACAATAAAAGTGGTTGATGTGAGAGTGACTGAGGTCAAAGAAGACGTTGTAGCCATTTTTGGAGTTTTCTGGCTGCCCAGAGTCCTTTTTCTGTACTTCAGGAATTCCTATCTAGTAAGTCTGGTGTGAGGCAGACCTCCTTCCCACTATGAAATGAAAACTGTGGCAACTAAAGTTCTTTCTGATGCTCCCTTGCAGGCAGAGTGTGCAAGTATAGCCTGGGCTACACAATCAGATATACCGAATCCTATATTGGGATCTAGCGTCAGCATGTGGGAGTGGCAGTGGTAGCAATGTTACTGGGTTGAGTCTGTGAATGACTGCCAGATTTACTTCTTTCAGCCCATTCCTCAAGACTGGTTCTGTGCTTTCCCTCATATTTTCTGAGTTTCCCTAATTCACTTTCAAAAATCAGCCAGAGGGACTGGGGTTTTAGCTCAGCGGCATAAGTGCCTGCCTGGCAAGCGCAAGGTCATCAGTTCAATCCCTGGTACAAACAAATTAAATAAATAAATAAACCTGCCAGAGTTCATTTCTGTTGTTTACAATTACAAATTCTGGCTGATACAAAAGGCCTCTCTGAGAAGATGACACTTAAACTAAAAAGTGATAAGAAGCAAAGAACAGGGGGAAGACACTTTTGAGAAAGTAGGTAGTACAGAAAGACAGCCCCAAAAGACTTATAAGGTA
Source organism: Dolichotis patagonum (assembly GCA_004027295.1). Lineage (NCBI taxonomy): Eukaryota > Metazoa > Chordata > Mammalia > Rodentia > Caviidae > Dolichotis > Dolichotis patagonum. The sequence goes on along the minus strand of PVJX010014835.1, from coordinate 18,165 downwards.
CCTGGCTCCACTATCATTATCTCACAAATAAAATGGATTAAAGGACACAATACACTTTTCAGTGCTACAGAGCTAATACACTGGAGCTGGAGCAGGGATTCAAACTTAGAACTGTGATTCCAAAGCCTGCATTCTTAACTATCACAGAATGCAATTTCCCAGAGTAACAATCACTTTGAGAATCTACGGAAAAGTCAACTAAAATTGCCACTACTCATTAATTACTTTTCTTATAGCATCGAGTATTTATTAGGTGTGAAGACTGTGATAGACACAGGGAAGGAAATGCAAGATATAGCATCTATACTGAAAGCTAAGAATCAATGGCAAGGAGCTTTAGCTAACATTGGTGTGTGGCTTGGAAACACTAAAAGAAACAAGGGAAAAATAAATAAGACAAGAAGAAAACTACATCAGCCAGAAGTAAAATGAAAATTGGGATTTAAATCAGACTGGTAGTTGGATGCATGCCTGTAATCCCAGCACTCTGGAAGGCGAAGGCGACAGGATGAAGTTTGTGCTTATTCTAGGCAACTTAGTTGATGACTTAGCAAGATCTTGTTTCAAGCCTTAAAAGGGGGTGAGGGGCTGGAGATGCAGTACAGTGGGAAGGCCGTGGGTTCAATCTCCTGTACCATAAATGAATGAATGAATTAAAGAATAAAATGGAAAAATTAAAATCAGACCGGTAAGCACAGATTTATAAAAACCAAAATGTCAAATTTGATACAACTCATGTCTAGGTAGCTGCCACCCCCACCCTCTGTACCAAGGATTGAACTCAGGACCTTTGCACTGAAATATATCTGCAGCTCTTTATTTTTATTCTGAAACAGAGTTTCACTAAGTTGCTGAATTGCCCAGCATGGGCTCAGACTCAGACTTGTGATCTTCCTGCCTCATCCTTCCACAATGCCTGGGTGCTAAGTGTGTACCATCAAGTTTGGCTACTAGTTTGCATTTTGATAAATGTTTCTGCTCCTATCCTGAGAAGAAATGATAACATCCTGGCAGACAGTTCATCACGGAACATAGCCTTCTCTAAGGAAATAGAGACTCAGTGCCTTTTCATAAACTTTTACAGGTAGACAAGCATAGCTGGAAACACATCTAAGTAGGTATTATTTACTCATAAAAGATTTACATCAGGAGGGAAATATCCTTAAAATCTACCAACAGGCATAACTGGTTTCATGCTTCAATCCAAAAATTTCTCAAACACAAATAATTAGACCAATAAATCAATAGTTACTTGAAGATGGGAAATTTAATAATGGTCAAAATTTTAAAACAATTTAATGAGGGTTCTATAAATACAAAGTCAGATACGGAATAATTTTTATATGAGCGATTTGGAATTGGCATAAATAAGTTACATGTATGGTTAAACACTAGAAAAGACATCAAGGGGAATTCTATCTCTGGTACTATGCAAATTATACAATGTTTTGTTCTGCTGAGGCAAAAAGTCTGCCTCAACAGACTCCAATTAGTAACTTTTGAGAATTTGCATTTTTCTTCAGGACTGGGGATAGAACCCAGGACTCTGGCACTGAGTTATATCCCTAGTCCTTTTTTAATTTTTTCATTTTGAGACAGGCTAGCTCCAACTTGTGATTCTCCTTCTGCCTAGGCTGGGCTCCAATTTGTGATCCTCCTGCCTCAGCTTCCTAGAGTGCTGGGATTATAGGCATGCACCACCATGTGTTAGAGTATGAAATAAAAATTTTAATGTGTTAGACTCTGAACACACAGCCAAGAAAAAGCCAAAGACAGACACTTCTCTTCAAGAGCACACACTACACTTGTCTTTAGTTGTATATCAGTGGCACTAATGCTAGTGTAATCACAGTATCATAGAGGACTTTAGTTAGTTCCTTTTTCAAAAGGCAAATTTAACTGAATTACCAAAAGAATAGCTAGGACAATAAATTCAGAAGGAACAACATAGAATAATAAATTTTGTTTATATTCATTTATTCATACATTTTGTTTGTTTGTTTTTTGAAGTAGGGTCTTGCTATGTAGTTCAGCTAGGCCTTGAACTCACTGGCCTTAAATTCATGGCAATCCTCCAGCCTCAGCCTCCTGAGTGTTGGGAATACAGGCATGCACCACCATGCCTGGCTTATTCATGCATGTTAGAAGACAGCAGAAAAACAATAATACAGAACAGTAGTGTGTGCCTTACTCCAGTTACTTGGGACTGAGTAGGAGGATACTTGAATCTAGAAGCTGGACCAGCCTGGGCAAGATAGCAAGATTCTGCATAGAAAAGAAAGAAAGGAAAGAAAGGAAAGGAAAGGAAAGGAAAGGAAAGGAAAGGAAAGGAAAGGAAAGGAAAGGAAAGGAAAGGAAAGGAAGAAAGAAAGAAAGGAAAGAAAGAAAGAAAGAAAGAAAGAGACAGAAAGAAAGAAAGAAAGAAAGAAAGAAAGAAAGAAAGAAAAAGAAAAAGGAAGAAAGGAGGAAAGGGAAGGAGAGAAAGAATAAACAAGGAAACAAACATGAAAGTAGAGCAAGACAATTTGGAAATCACTAATGAAAAAATGGGAATTATTAAGACCAAAAAATTTCAGTCTAAGGTGAACACAGTTAACATAATATACTCTGATTTTCACATTTAAAGCTCTATAAGCCACTCATGGCAGAACATACCTGTAATTCGAGCACTTGGGAGACTAAGGTAGGAGGGTCTCTGAGTTCAAGGCCAGCTTAGGCTACATAAGTGAGTCCAAAGCCAGCCTGCACTACATAGTGAGACCTTGCTTTAAAAAAAAACAAAAACAAAACTCTAATAATACTGAGGGCTAATTTGTTCACAGGACACAAAAGCTCTATAAAACTTTCTCCAGTTAAGAGTGTACAAAGGCTTAGAATGGCACCTACTATAATACAGGATGTTGTAGGTCAGCTCTAATATATACTCAATGAAAAGGAGAAAGAAGAAAACTAGTTCCATGAAAAACATAAAAATGTCAAAGGCACAGAAGAAACATATGACATAATGTAATAAAAATATGAGCTGGTATACAGATGTTATACCTCTCAAAAAGTATTCTATTCCTGGAGCTCTAAAATGTCCTGCATCATCATGTAACCTCCTTTCCCTCCATAAACTTTTAGTCTACTGGGAAACTTTCTTCTACTATTACATGTCTGACATGATATAAAAGATGTTAGAAAGAAAATAACCTTCATGGGGATGTGTGTCCACAGGCCCAGCTACTTGGAAGGCTGAGACAGGAGGACCATAAGGTCAGGGGCAGCCTGGGCAACACAGTAAGACCTTGTTGAGAGACAGAGACAGACAAGGAGACCCAGACACAGATAGAAGAAGCAAGCTAGCTAGCTTGCTCTGCAAAGCTAGATAGGAGAAGCACAAGTTTGGACCAAGCTAGGACAACTTATGAGACCCTGTTTCAAAATAAAAAAATTCAATCAACATCTAGATTTGGAGGAATTAATATAATGTGAAGGTTTGCATTATATTATATACTAGTGATGTAATAGCTTGAGGTTAACAAGCCTTTGAACAAAGTGTATCTGAAAAGATTACCCATCTAGAACAAAGGATTAAATGGTAATATCCAAATATGAGAAACTACCCATTTCATGTGTCTTGGTCCTTGTCTTATACCAGAAAAAGGATACACTTAAAATATTTAGGTCAAGTTACTTAACCTTTCTGAATTTTATTTCCTCATTTACAAAATGAGAATGGGGGCTGGGGATTTAGCTCAGCAGCATAAGCGCCTGCCTTGCAAGCAGGCAGTCATGAGTTCGATCCCTGGTACCGATAAAAAAAAAAAAAAAAAAAATGAGAATGCTAGTAACTACTTTAATAGGCTGTTTTGAGGAATAGTAAAGTATATATGTAAGTACATAATCATACCTGGATTACAGTAGATGTTCAATAAATATAAACTAAATAAATGTAAATTCCACTAAAACCTGGTAATTCTTGTTATACATAGTCAATAGTATTTCTCCCTCAATTCTCTACCAGAGTTGAAACTGACATTGTGGATTCCATTGTAGGGGCAGAGGTAAGGCACACAGACAACACCAGTGTCTTTATGACCTCTGCTAGCTTTAAAATATAAAATCAGAAGGAAAAATGTAACTTTGTTTAAAAAAAAAAAAAAAAAAAAGGAATCCACACAAAAATTTGTACAGGCCAGATGTGGTAGCACATGCCTGTAATCTCAGCACAATAGGGGGCTAAAGGCAGGGAGATTGGAAATTCAATCCCGGCCTGGGAATTTAATGACTTTGTGAACCTGTCTCAAAATAAAGAAATGGGGAAAAAAAATACACAAAACCCCAAACTCCAAAAAACAGGCAGGGTGGTGGTGGCGGTGGCAAGCTGGGGATATAGCTTAACATGAATGTCCTAGGTTCAATTCCCAGGATTCCCCTCCAAAAAAAAATTTTTCAAGAATGTTTACAAAATAAAGACAAATAAAAAAAATTTATAAAGCCATGTTGGGTGGCAGAGGCAGGAGGATCTCCAGTTCAAGCCTACACTGGGCAACTGAGTGAGATCTTATCTTAAAATAAAAAAAAGGACTAGGGATGTAACCCTGGGTTCAATTCAAGTACTGCAAAATGCATGAACGAATAAAAGCATACATAAATACAGCAGAATGTTTTGTTACTGTTGTTGTTTTGGAGACAGAGTCTTGCTATGCACTTCAGGCAGGCCTCAAACTCATGCCTTAAGTCTCCCATGTGCTGGAATTATAGGTATGTGTAACCATGCCAGGTTGGCACAATGTTGATAATTTTTGAAACAGGTAACATTGTAATGGAATTCACTATTCCATTCTATTCTGTTCACTCTGTACATTTTAAAATTCTTCCTAATAAAATTCTTCAAAAACTTTATTTTTAGCTGGTGGAATAGCTGAGTAGCAGATCATGTACTTAGCATGCTTGAGATCCTGGGTTCAATTTTCAACACTAAAGTAAATAAATTTAAAATCTTTCTTCCTGCCTGTAATTCTGGTACTCAGGGGGCTGAGTCAGGAGTATCACTGTGGGTTCAAGGCCAGCCTGGGCTACAAAGTGAGTTCAAGGCCATCCGAAACTGCATAGTGAGACTTTGTCTCAAAACGAAAAAAATCTTTCTTCCCAATTAAAAATAATGCAAAATGTGCAGTACTGCTTAATAAAATGGAAAATCATTAATAATATATAGTAAACAAATCAGGCCCAGGACACATACAACCATACCAGTCAGAGGTGGAGGGAGATAACTCAAGAAATATATACCCTTACAATGTTACAACCAGAAGGACATTCAGCAAAATGTTGGGAAGACAGATGATGTTTTTGCTCTTATTTTCCAGATATTCTATAGAGTAAACAGTTATTTTTATGATAATGTAGAATTATCAGTTAGGAATGAGCTTTGAAGGAGTAGGGATGTAGTATAGTGATAGAGCACTTGCGTAGCACGCACAAGGGCTTGAGCTCAACCTCTAATACTGGAAAAAAGAGGAACTTAAATTTGAATCTGACTCTACTACTCTCTAGATTGTGTGATCCTGAGTAAAATTACTTACCTTTTTAAGGTCTTGGGTTTCTTTTTTTTTTACTTGGAAGGTATAACCTTATCTTGTAGGGTTACTGGGAATATTAAATGAGGTAATGCATTGTAAAACACTTAACACATGCCTTGCATGTTAAGTGCTCAAGAAATACTGGCTATGTCTTCATCCCTTACATACAGATAATAATAGTACCTACCTCATAGAGCTGCTGTGAGGGTTCCATAGGATAACTGGCATAATGCAGTGTTTACTGTGAATGAAATGCGATTTGCAGTAAGAAAATATCTGGCCCTTGTGCATGCTAAGTAAGTTCTCTACCACTATACTACATCCCTAGCCCTTTAAGAAAAGTCCCACCTCAGGTTGGGGTTGTAGCTCATAGAAGAGCATGTACCTAGCATATCACAACCCTGAGTTGATACCTGGCACCATAAACAATAAAAAGCCTACCTCAAAAAGTTAAAGAGTTACCACATGACCCAGAAATTCCACTCCTAGGAATATACCCAGGAGAACTGAAAACAAATGTCCACACAAAGCCTTGTACTGGTAGGTTCACAAAAGCATCATTCATAACAGCCCCCAAGTAGAAACAATCCGAAGTCCATCAACTGGTGAACAGATAAATATAGCATGGTACATCCATATCAGGTGGAATAGTATTTAACCATAGAAAGGAATGAAGTACTGATTCACACTACACTTTGGATAATATAGTAACAGAAAACATTACTGTAAGTGATAGAAGCCAGCCACAAAAGACAAAGGACAATATATTATATGATTCTTTATATGAAATGTCAAGAACAGGAAAACCTAGAGACAATAGATTATTGGTTGCTTAGGGCTATGGGACAAGATGGGGATGACTGGGGGTAGGTGGCAACAGCTCAAAAGAATGTTTTTTATTTTGGGTAAAACAATTTTCTAGAATCAGAAAGTGATGATAACTGCATGACTTTGTGACTACATTAGAAAATGCTGCTATATACTTTTCCTGGGTTACATGAGTTCAAGGTCAGCCTCCACTGCATAGTGAGACTCTATCTCAAAAAACAAAACAAGTAAACAAGACAAACAAGACAACATATCCTGAGGGCCGCTATTCATGTGATTCATCTACCACTTCTAGGTCTCCCAGGAGTGATGTGAGTTTGGCAGGTAGCAGTAACTATTACTGAATGAATAGCAGCATAACTTCATATACATATAAGCTTTTATATCTATCAATGTGCTTTTGTTCACACCTTTAATTTGCTTCAGAACAATCCTATGAAGAAGCCAAAAGCTACTATTAAACCCTATTTAACACGGGAGAACTTAAGTACAACAGTACACAGTATTGAGGAACATGCCCTGGACTGGGATTGGAGGTCTTATACTTCAGGTCTGTAGCTGCCTTTAACTGGCTATACGACCCTGAGTAAGACATTTCACTCTTAGGTGGACTCAGAGATGAGCTTCAACACCTATTGCAATGACACTCTTCTATAATTATAAGGAGACCCAGGGCTGGGGATTTAGCTCAGTGGCTTAAGCGCCTGCCTGGCAAGCGCAAGGTCGTGAGTTTGATCCCCGGTACCAAAAAAAAAAAAAAAATCATGTCATATAATACAAAAGATATTTGGGGCTGGGGATTTAGCTCAGCGGCATAAGCGCCTGCCTTGCAAGCAGGCAGTCTTGAGTTCGATCCCTGGTACCGATAAAAAAAAAAAAAAAAAAGGAGACCCTGCTATTTAGCAGTATCTTAGTTCTGGACCTAAAACCTGAAGTATCTGTATTCTCTTTCCTCTGGACATGCAGCCTACCACAGGACGGAGCACCCCCAGCCAGAGTGACAACTGACCCCCTTTCAACATTCTGAATTATGCAAAAGATGTACGCAAGTTTCCTTTTACTCTATTTGTAATGGTTTTCCTACTGGAGCAATTCTATAGAAGAGAAGAAAGGTAAAGGCCAAGCATTTTTTTTTCTAACGCATAAACTTCGTTAAAATACCACAGTAAGATGAAAAACTGAGTTGTAGAATTTAGCAGACCTAACGTTTAAATTTCAGCTTTGTCACCTGTTTTCTAGTGACTTAACATTTCTAAACCTCAGTTTCTTTATCTGGCAATATCTACCTTTGCAGGGTGATGAGGAATGGGAGAGTGTACATGTAAAATGCCTGACACTCAGCCTGGTAAATAAGAGTTACTGAACATTCTAAACAGTTTACAGATGTTATTTCACCACGTAACAGCCTTATAAGATACTATTACTATCATTTTACAGAGGTAGGAGCTGAGGCACAGAAAAGTTAACTTGCTAAAGTCATGTAGTTATTAAATGGAGAATCAACCTAGATAGTCTGACATTCAAGCCCTGGCCAATGCTCACTAAAAAATAATTACTATTGTCATCATTAATCCAACCATGTGCAAGAAGTTTTACCTAAAAGACAGTTTCTTATCATTCTTCAGGGCTAAGGGAAAGAATCAACATTACCTTGGCTAAGGGTGTCGTTCAAGCCATAAAATGCCTGCTTAGTATGCACAAGGCCCTAGGCTTAATCTGTATCACCAAAAAACAAACAGAAAAGAAACAAAACTAAATAAAACAAAATTGCCTTTGCTCTGCTGGTCTCAAATACAGTGCCACGTTAGGGTCATGGACTAAATTTGGCTGGTAGGACAGGCTCATCAGCAACACATCTTTGAAACAAATCTTCCCATCTTGGAGGTTCCTGGCACATATGAAGCTTTTCTCTGTTAAGTCCAACCTAAGAAATGCTTCACTTTCTGCGAGTCTGGATGAGAACTCACTTTGATGTCTCTTTGGCCTAAATGGGCTCACAGTACCATTTGAATTTTGTCAACATTTTTCCTGGATGTTTTCAGAACTCTAATTTTCAGCAATCACAGTTTCTCCCAGGCTTTCTCCTAGGCCCCAAATCCTAAAATAGTGGAGGGCAAAAAAAAAAAAAAAGGTGGAGGAGGGGGCAGGTGTGGTGGTACACACATAATCTGGTTACTAAGGAGGCTGAGGTAGGAGGATCATGAGTTCAAGGTCAGTTGGGCAACTTTTGCTCAAAAGTACAAAAAAAAAAAAAAAAAAAATGGGCCGGTGATTTAGCTCAGTGGCATAAGTGCCTGCCTGCCAAGCATGAGGTTGTGAGTTCAATTCCTAGTACAAAAAAAAAGGGTTGCGGCTGTAACTCAGTGGTAGAATACTGGCCTAGCATGCATAAGGGCCTGGGTTTAACCCCCAGTTTCATAAAGGAGGGAGAAAAAAAAAAAGCAAGGAAGGAACATATTTTAACAGTGCTGTTCCTTCTCACTACTTAAGAGCATCTACAGTCTTGAACTTTTCCAAACTTGCATCTTTCCAAGTCCTGCCACAATTCAAAGTAGCTCTTATAAGGAAGCCACTGAAGTTTCCCTATTCTACTCCAAGCAGAAAGGTCAAAGAAAATGAAGCTGATCAGTTCAAAAATGCTTCTTTTCTGAGTTGCAGCTGTGCTGCATCCAGGCAGATGTCTCAAGAGGGAAGCAAGTAGCCATCAGATCAGCATCAGCATGCTCAGGCCTCAACTGCAGAAGTTCCCTGAATAGAATGGCCTGGCTCTCATTCTGAGAAAGTCTCCTAAAAAGGTAAAGGATAAGTGGTTTTATTCTTTTTTTTTTTTTTTTGGGTACCGGGCATTGAACTCATGACCTCACGCTTGCCAGGCAGGTGCTTAAGCCACTGAGCTAAATCCCCAGCCCAGTAGTTTTATTCTTGAACAGAATCTAGGAGCCAGGTAGGCAGGAGGATTATTGTGAGTTCAAGGCCAGACTGTGCTACCTAGTGAGTTCAAGATCAGCCTCAACTACACAGTCCCACCAACAAAATCTAGGGTTATGAATAAGGACAAAATCTTACCAAGATCCTGATCTTAACACTGCCCTAAACGTCTCTAGATAGTGCACTGGGCAAGTTCCCCACCCCCATCCAAAGAAAATGGGGTTAATACCTCCCCAGATGGCTATCGGGAGGATTAAGGGTTATTATTCTTGGCATCCAGCTCTGGCACAGCTCTACTAGTTGTGACCTTGTTCATCCTAAAAGACATTAAATATAAAAATGCAAACAGTAACCCTTTAATCTACAGGAGTGGCTAAGAATTTTCTTTTCACTGGGCCTCTGCACTACCTCCTATATTTTGACCTGCTGACTATATCTTCCCCGTATTTAAACTTCAAATTTTTAGTTATTAGTCACTAATGCCACAAAACCCTTCAAGGAGTCTGCAGCCATTACTAATAGCACAAAGAATGAGTCCCAGAACTTTCAGGGTGTCAGTCAGGCCCAAACTTACTTCTAAGGAAGGCAATAAAATGATACTTCTTTATCCCCAAGCCCTGGCTCTTGAGGGCAACCATTGATATCCAGTGAAAAACACATAACAATGTCATTTAACCCTCATAAACACACTATAAGGCAGATGTCATTGTAAGCCTCATCTTACAGATGAAGAAATTGTAGCTCAGAGAGAACCCATGACTTGTTCTAGGTCACAGAGCTGAGGAGGAGTAGATGTAGGTTCCAATAACATTCTTACCACTACTAGCTATGTAACCTCCAGTATTCATTCTTCCTTTTACTTATTTATTTTTTTGGCAGCACTCAGGATTTGAGATTGAACCCAGGGTCCTCATATTGAGCTATATTCCCAGCCCTTTTTTATTTTTTAATTTTCAGACAGGTCTTGCTAAAATTACCCAAGCTGGGCTTGAAGTTGTGATCCTTCTGGCTCAAATCCCAGAGTCTTGGGATTACAGGTGTGAATCACCATGTCTGGCTCTTCACCGTATTTCTTAACTTTCTAGAGGCTAAGTTTCTTCATTTGTGGTTAAAGATCATTCCTACTTTATAAGGGGTTTCTAAGGACTACCTGAGATACTGTAGAGTGTCTAGCAAGTGTCAATATATGTCTATTACACATCAAAAAGATAAGGCATTTGGTATCATTTTCAGACTCACAAAGTTTAAAATAATAAAAGATCACTTAGTTCAATTATCGACATAACTATAAGCCCTTATCATATCCTTGAAATGACAAAGTCTAAAATACCTCCAATGATGAGTAACTTTCTTATAGGCAGCCTACTTTTTAGAAAGCCAAATTTTCTCCTATGAAACAAAAGTCTACCACTTGGACTTTCCTTCTTTAATCCTGGTCTACATTCTAGGATCACAAACATATACCAGTTCTCAATAACTATCAGTCATTTTTTAGTATCTCTCAAAGTAAGTTAGCCAGAATTAATGTAACCTCAAGGAACTGGTTTCTGATGGCAACTGTTAGGATTCTGTTTCTTGAAAACAAGACAGCTAAGAAAGCAAAGGGCAGCAGTGACAGCCCAAAGAAGCAGTGCAGCACCTGGAAACCGAGGCTGAATGAAGAAAGGAAACAACAGATAAGCCAGTAACTGAAAGAAAGAAAAGGCAAATGTCACCATTTCACATATTTATCTATGACCTTCTTTCTCTGAGACTCAACTGTACATGTAGGCCACACTCCCTAATTGAAAAGGAGAGACAAAAAATAAAAGTATAAAAAACAAATCAACATCTAGATCCTCCCCAGCAGTTGCCCACAGATATTTGCAAGTGGTCTTCAAGATGTCTACTTCTATCCCAAATTCTGAAGTTCAGATGTGTGAAAATACGCTACAGAGAACATTCGAGTCAATACTGAATTCTTTCCATCTAGAAAAACGCCACTTATGTGACAATTCCAAAACTCAGAACTGGCAAACTGTTGTTAACACCATCGTAGTAATCATTATATATATTTATACTTGCGTGTATACATATGTACATATTTATAGTAACCTTTATACATATTTTTTCAGTGACCACCAGAGGAGTCACCAGCAGAAACGTAAGTTTATTGAAACTTACATTCTGCAATTTACCCAAAAGCACTACCTCTACGAGTAGAGATGTGACTTGAATATAAGTGCCTTTAAATAGGTCAAAACAGGAAAAAAGGACCAAAAAAAAACCCCAACAATAACACTTCAATTCCAACCCAGACATGGTGGTGCATGCCTGTAATCCCAGTATTTGGGAGGCTGAGGCAGGAGTATTGCTGCAAGTTCAAGGCCAGCCTGGCTGTTACACAGTGAGTCCAAGGCCGGTCTGAATTACAGAGATCCTGTCTTGAAAAAAACAAAATAGATAAATAAATAAATCAGATACAAAACCAAGCCAGAACTCGCATCAAAAACAGCTTTAAGCAGTTCCTTCAGGATAGTGAGCAGACACTGATCCGGGAACTGAAGTATGGAAAAAGCTAACTGCAGACCACTGGGCATACCTGTGCCCCAGAAAGGGTTTTCATACTGTCACTGAGTCAGAAGGGGCCCTCTGGATAGTTTTAATACTGTTTCAGGCTTGTTTAAAAAGGAACACTTGGGCTGAGGATGTAGTTCAGTGTTAGAAGGTGTGTTTGTTTAGCAGGTTGGGGGCCATGAGTTTGATCCCCAGCAACACAAACAAATAGATAAGAAAGAGAAAAGAAGGTATGCTACCTATACCATCTTCCTGGACACTCCATCTCCAAAACACTTTTAAAAAATAAAAACTTAACTGATATTTTACCCAGATCATCCTCCTACCCTTGGAAAGAATGGAGAATACACAGTCACTCTCCTAGGCTTCTAAATTCATAAGCTTGAGAGAAATACTTTAAAACTGCTTTACTATCAGTTCAGGAGGTTAAAGAAAATCAGAAACGAACTTTAGGGCAAACAAATACATTGCGCTGTTAGACACATGTGATAAACGCTCTACTCCAGAAACCATAGTAGTAAGCCTGCAGCCAAGAGTGAGCCAAAGGGCACCAAGCAAATTCAACACGGCTGGCAGCTGGCAAAGGGACGCCCCACTGCAGCTTTCAAAAAGAATGGATCCTGCTGTTTCGCGGACCTCCATATCTCCGCACTTTGTATTTATCCTTTGAAGTAGGTACTGAATAGCCCATTCCCAAGTAGAGGCCTTTTGTGCCGGGCGCTACAATCTCTGGTGGAAACACCTTGGCAAAGTTCAGTCTGGTGCCAGGATAACCCACTGAAGGCATCTGCTGCTGCCAGAAGCCTGAAAATGAGAGAGGGGAGGAGAGAAGAGAGAGGAGAGGAACAGAGACAACTGACTGGAAGAGAACAGGTCAGGTCATTGCCCTTCGTAACTTCCACCTGCCTCTTTCTTCCTAAGACCAATGCTAGATCAGATGTCAAAAACTCAGGAAAAAAACCACCAAAAACAACAAAAGTCCAGCGAAAGGATGATTTCCACCTCACCTCGGCAAAGCCTCCCGAGATAGGCACTGTACCCCTCCCCCCAAGCCCCGGTCGGCCCCTCTTTCCCTACCCCGCCCCGGCCCACTCTGCCCTCCGCCCCCGCAAGGCCTGCCCCACCTCGGGACACCCCGGGGCGCCAAGACTGGCGGACTCAAGGCCCCGAGGCCGATAGGGCTGGAGCCGGCCCAGAGCGGGCGGCCCGCGTGTCTGGGCTGCGGGAGCCGGTCCCCGCCTCGGTGCCTACGGAGGGCAGAGTGCTGCGGCGACGCGTACCTGTCAGGTCTCTTCCTCGGACCAGCGGCGCAACTTCAGGAGCCCATGTCGGTCCCGGGAGCCCGGCCCCTCTCCCGGGAGTGGGGGCGCGGATCCCGGGAAGGGGGCTGGGGAACCCGGGCAGCTCTAGCCTCTTCCCATGCTCCCCGCCCGGCGCCTGGCCGGGGCCGGACAGCGCCTCCGCCCGCCCCTGCGCACCGCCTCACACCCGCGCTCACACACACTCACACTCCCTCGCGCGCTCTCACACACGCACTCCCCTCCCTCCTCCTCCTCTGTTTATCTCCTCCAGCTGTCTGGGGACCCAGGAGAAGCCCAGCACTGCGCCTGCGTCACGCCGTCTCCGCGCCCTCCCGGGGCCTCACAACCGGCAGCTACGCTACGGAGACGGCGTCCGGGAACTTCCAGAATGGCGAGGCAGGGCCCCAGCTGCACCCCCTCCCTCCCCGCGCTCGGTCAACGTCTGCTCCCGGCGGCGCCTACTAACATGCTAGTGGGGGAGCCGCCGCGGCCAATCCGCTTCGCCTCTCGCGGGACCGGCAGCCAGTGGGCGGGCGGGAAAGCTGGGCGAAGCCCTGGGGCACTCTGGGAGTCGTAGTTTTTTGCCTTTGAGGAGTTCCTGCGGAGCGAGCTTGCCCCGCCCGGTTGCCATTAGTTACCTGGACGCACCTCCCACCCCCACCGGCGCATAAAATGCTCCCCCACATGGCTTCTAGAACTCTCTCCCAATACACTGGCCCATTTCCCTTAGAGCCTACTGAAGTCCCCTAGGAGTTCCTCAGGACTTCCTCTGACCCCGAGTTGCAGGACCCTCAGGCTAGGGCCCACAGAGCAAGCCTCAACCTATTCCTTCCTGCTTTGACGGAGCTGCTGAAGTAGCGCATTCCTCTCTTGGTCTCCTGAACCTGACAGAGGAGAATAAAGGAGAATCAGTCCTACGCCTAGTAGTCTGGAGGAGAGTCACCCATATACTCTCTGGGAGTTTCTCAGGCTGATGGGAGAGACAGAAACAGGTCCATCCGAAATTAATGAAGTCACTACAGTTTCGTCTCTGAAAAAGTTCCATGCTTATAGAGTCCCAAGTCTGATGGAGACAATTTACTCTCTATGAAAATTTCCAAAGTGCCAAGGAATGAACTATGCCCAACTTCCTAAGAGAAATCAGAAGTCTTAAACCAGAAAAGAGGACTCTGTCACTTTCTGAGACGGTGAACAGTCACTCATAGGGTGCAACTTGTCAGATCATAGTAATTCCTTTTCATTGTTTTGGGTATGCTCCCTTAGAAAGGTACTATTGCTATCTGTGCTTTGCAGAAGAGGAAGCTGTAGCATAAAGAGGTGAAAGGCAACCTGTACAGGGTAGCACAGCTGATAATGAAGCAAGTTTGGGGATGAAACCCAGATCTTCCTGACTTCAGACTCTGAACCTTTTAACATTGCTTATCCCTCCTGTGAAAACAAGCAACACTTACTCTCAGACTGGACTTAAATATTTTGCACTTAACCTCTTTCTCCCATGTTTATCACTCTAGGAGTTGTTCCCCCACCTCCATTCTGCTCACATCATTAATGTGAATTAGCCTGTGAGCTCCCAAAGGCTGATGTTGCCCACTTAGGGAAGGAAGAATCTATTGTTGTGAATTCAGCTCACCACGCCTTTCATGCCTTTCTCCTAAAAATGTTGGGGGTCATTCTTCCTGGTCTTTCCCTCTCAGCAGTTACACTGAATGTATAAATTAAAAGTTACAGACTTTGGGAATAGAAGAAAGTTTTGAGTTCATCTATCCATAGCTCCCCAGCTGCAGGCTGCAACCATGACTAAGATCATTGGGTCAATTAGGCTGAATAATAGTTAAAATTTATTGAATCCTTTCCCGGAGAGATAAATGCTTATAGTGAATTTAGAAACACTCCCACAGTCACATAGCTAGAATGGGGTACAGTTTGGATTGAAAACCAGAATATTGTAATACAGAACCCCCATTTTTTCTAGTTAGGTATCATGGTACATGCTGGTAATCCCAGTTTGGGACACTGAGACAGGAGAATGCCAAAACTTTTATTTATTTATTTTGGCACTGGGAATGGAACTCAGGACTGCATGCTTGCCAGGCAGGCACTGTGCCGCTGAGCTGTATCTCTGGCCCAACTTCTTTTTACATATTTATAAGCAATTTACTGAAAAACGCAGAATGAATGCACTTTAAGATATCTCCTCTCAGAGATGTTTTCTAGAAAATTTATGAACAAACACTGACATAATTTTTATATTATTTCTACAGATCTCCTGTAACTGAGTATTTTTTCAAAGAATTTTTAAGATAGTCTTACACATGTAGGGTTTCTCTTCAGTGTGACTTCTTTCACATATT
This sequence comes from Dolichotis patagonum, assembly GCA_004027295.1. Taxonomy (NCBI): domain Eukaryota; kingdom Metazoa; phylum Chordata; class Mammalia; order Rodentia; family Caviidae; genus Dolichotis; species Dolichotis patagonum. The sequence goes on along the minus strand of PVJX010014835.1, from coordinate 2,637 downwards.
GATAATACCCATGTATACTGAAAACTTTCCTACATTGCCTACCTAGGCTTTGGGCCAGTGTTAGGGTCTCTGTTACCTGAATTTCCCCCCCACATTTCTTACATATACAGATAGGATTTTTTTATGTTTATAAAATGAAGACCATGCAGGGAATCTTTTCCCAAAGTGCCCACATACATGAGATTTCTACCCTATATGTGTAATTTCATGTATTTTATGGCATTTTTTGTGTGTCAAATGGTATTCCACATTATTTATATACATAGTGTTTTTCCCCAGTGTGAAGTTGTCTGTCCATGAAATGAACCCATATCAGCAAATTCTTTCCACATTGCTTACACACATAGGGTTTAGGAGAATGAGAATGGAAGATTGAAGCATTGTGTGCAATTTAGTAATACCCTGTCTCAAAATTTCAAAACCAGACAAGCCAGGCATGGTGATCCACATCCATAATCCCAGCACTCAGAAGGCTGAGGCAGGAGGATCATCAGTTTGAGGCCACCCTCAGCTACATAGTGAGTTCAAATCCTGCCTGAACTACATAGTGAGATCCTGTTTAGAAAGAAAGAAAGAAAGAAAGAAAGAAAGAAAGAAAGAAAGAAAGAAAGAAAGAAAGAAAGAAAAGTTCAGGATGCAGCCCAAAGGCTCTGGATTTAATCCCAATATCATACAATCATACAAAACACCCTGATTCATTGCAGTGAGATTATAGAGCATCTTAGATGTATTAACAGACAAGAATGAGCAGTCTAAACTGGGTGTGATGGTGTATGCCTGTAATCACAGCACTCAGGAGGTTGAAGCAGGAGGATGGTTGCAAGTTCAGGAACAGCCTGAGCTACAAAGTGAGTTTGAGAAAAGCCTAAACTGCATAGTGAGACCCTGTCTCAAAAAGACGAAAGAAAGAAAGAAGCAGTCTGTGAAACAGAGGAGACACTCAGTAAAATAAATATCCTGAGGGGGGGGAAAATTTTATCCTGAGAATGCATGCTTGGTAGTAGGAAGTAGTTGACAGGAAGAACACAATTATAACTGCAGTGACTATTGATTACTTTCTATCATGTATTCACTTGTGCTCTCAGGCTTTGTCTCCCTCTCTTCATGAATATCTAAACATATCATGTATACATTTGCCTATACCAATGCACTCGATTCTCACTATCACCTTGTGAATAGGATATTGGTTTTACTCCATTATAGATTAAAAAAAAACCCTCAAAGGAAGGCTAAGATCTGTAAGTGCTGAATAAAAAGAGAGAAAGAGAGAGCGAGAAGAAGAAGAAAAAGTTGTTTATTGCATGAATTTAGCTGCTTTTTTTCTCCCAAGAACATCAGATGATGCCTCAATTGATCACCACACCTGGCAGGGGAGATGATTTCTGCTAATCAAACTCAGAACAGATCATATAGGATTCTAGAGTTTTAATGTACAGTGGGGAATAATTCCTAATGTAGCAGGAACTGGTTCCTGTCTCAGAAGTCACTAAAACCAGACACTGAAACACCAATACTATTACCTATTAGATGAACAGGCCTCTTATGTGCTGTAATAAGATATACCATACATTACAACCTACTTGACAAGAGTTATAAGTAGAAATTCACAGCATGTTTGTAGAGCATGTTGAAATTGCAAAATTCTTTGTTACGCTGCCAGTGATTTAGAGGAGTGACAGCGCCTGATGTTGACTTACTATAAAGCTACAATAATCTACAATAAGCTACAATAAGCTACAAAGCTACAATAATCAAACAATATAATATTGGTAAAAGAATAGCCAAAAAGAGAAATAGAACAGAATTGATAACTCAGAAATAAACCCACATAAATATAGTCAACCAATATTTGGCAAACAAGTAAAGGCAATTCAATGGAGAAAAAGTAGTCATCTTAATAAATGGTGTCAGAACAACTGGACATGTACATTATAAATAAGTAAATTGAAGGTTATAGGCTGGATGTTTGTACCCCCACTCTAATTCATATATTCAAGTCCTAATCCTCAAATTGGTAGACTGGGAAGTGGGAAGTTTCAAGGTGATTAGGTTATAAGGAGAGAGCCTCCACAAATGGGATTAGTGCCCTTCCCACAGAGACCCTAGAGAGCTCTTTTGTTCCTTTCTGTTAAGCAAAAACTAGCAAATGGATGGAAGTCTATGAATTTAGAACTTCACCAGATTCCAAATTTGCCACTGCCTGGTCTTCACACACATACACACACACACACAAAATGAAGCCAAACATGGTGCCACATGCCAGTAATCCTAACTACTTGATTAACTGAGGCAGGAAGCAGACAAGTCCAAGCCCAGTCTGGGAATTAACCCAGACCCTGTGTCAAATTAAAAATTTATGCCAAGTGTGGTGATGCACATCTGTAGTCTCAACACTCTGAAAGGCTGAGGCAGGAGGATGGCTAGTTTTAACTCAGCCTGTGCTGTTAATGACTTTGTAAGACCTTGTCTCAAAATTTTAAGTTTTAAAAATTAAAAAAGGACCTTGTAAGACCTTGTCTCAGAATGACTTTGTAAGACCTTGTCTCAAAATTTTAAGTTTTAGACCAGGGATTTAGCTCAGCGGCGTAAGCACCTGCTTTGGAAGCGTGAGGTCGTGAGTTCAATCCCTGGTACACA